>JACDJE010002405.1:0-20959 GCA_016647715.1 Pavo muticus
AATTTTATAATATACTTAATTCTATATAAATATAAGTAACAAAATTTCTTTTTCAATATATCTTTTTTCATTTTTTTTTATTAAAACATAAAAAAAAAAGAAAGCAACAAAAATATAAAACTAGTGGGATATTTAACCTTGGTTTTGTGAAACCAACTCTGGTTTGATGGAAAGGGCTACAGTTCTCAGTGAATTTTCAGGGTGCTTTCTAGAGATTTTTGATACTTTTCCTGTACTTCTTCCTCGAAAACAGTTGTTCACAAATGTACATATTGTCAAAAAGCAATGAGGTGAATAAGGCATGATGGTGAAGCAAGGGATATTTTTCTCTGGTAAGATAGGGGTTATGAAAGACTATTGAAGAAACAAGATTGATTTTTTCTTTCATTTGGATGCCTGACTGCAAATCTATACATTTCCTTTGAAAATTCACAGGTAGTATATTTATGTCAACCAACAAAGGAGTCACAACCATACAAAAAATTGATGCTTTTTCAGAAATCTTGAGACCTATTCTCAAATTGCCCCCATGTTGTCAGGATAGCAGAAGTGCTACTTAAATGCATATCACAAAGCTAATTTTAAATGTATCCCAGATTATTTTATATTTTTTTGTGATCTATGTCTAAAAACATAGAAAATGGCAAAATTTGTCAGCGCCGTACTGTTGTGGTTTCACCTGGAAGGCAGCTAAGCCCCTCATAGCCATTCAATCACTCCTCCCCACACTGTGATGAAGGAGAGAACTGGAAGTAAAATAGATCTCATGGGTTGAGATAAAAAAAAATATTTACTAAAAGGAAAATAGAAACAAAAAAATGTGATGATAATTCTATGTAACTACATAACTATATACATTTATGCACATATATAATATGTATATATATATATCTGCACAACGCAATGTCTCACCACCCACCCAGCAATGCCCTTGGTCAGCTGCCCACCCCAGCCAGCACCTCACAGCTTTATAGACTTTCATGTCTTCTTATTAACAAGAAATATATGTCTCCACAGGCACGCACACGTAGGTAGGCTGAAAGAGTTCATTAGTAATCATTGTGCTTTACTCACAAGTGGTACAAGCGCATGTCACGTGTGATACATGCAGGTTTTGATCTGAGTGTGTGTGGTGAGCATGAGAGGCAGAGTTAGCACTGCACTGCTCCCTCCCCTTCACAGCATTTTGTTGTCATCTGTGCAGTCCGCACTTCAGCTAAACACTTAATTCATTAAATATATCCCTAAAAATTGCGTGATAATGTTAAATGTTTACAGTCTTGTGGGGCTGTGGGTTGGACACTTCTGCTGTGAAACATGCTGAGGTCTTTCAGCGATGCGTCCTGTCCACCTTTGAATCAATAATATCATAATATGTTAGCTGGAAAAAGATTCAGAAACAATTTGCATACTGACAGCCAATTTCCATTTCTGATACATTTGGCTCTTCCTGGGGCATCTTCAGTGAAGAAAAATGAACTCATGCAGAGCACAGCTAAATCACCGCATCACTTCAACAGAACCTGTATGTGCCCCAGAATGACTATTTAGGGGAAGCCAATTTATTTCTACAGACATACAAAAATTCTTGAGCCTCTTGGATCCTAATTAAAAATAGCCTGTGATGAATTGCTGTGACAACTTACCTCCCAGTCTTCTATTCATTACTTGAAGATTTACATCTGTGCTACAGCAGATTCTTGCTATACGTATAACCTTGTGATTTGAATAAAATTATTTATTTGGAATCTCTCTCTCTCACATAGAAAATTGCTTATAGGGCTGCACTGCCTGAAATAGCTATTCTTTGAAATATATCAAATGCCTTCATTTGATCCAATTGGTTATCACTGAGGATAATTTTTCTGATGTTCATTTAACGTGGGAAGTAGGAATCAAGCATACACATCACATACAGAGTGAAATGTTGGTGAAGAAGTTCATAGTGGAGTCAAATGAAATGCTTACACTCTCGGCAAAAAAAGACTATAAGTAATGCTCTTCTAATGGGAGAGCCTTTTCTGAAATTAGGGCCTTCACAGCAGAAATTGTACACTCTACTGTGCACTCTATGTACACTCTATTGCTTATAGAGCAGTGCAGATGTCCCTCCAGCAGAAGCCTATGCATCTGCTGGGACATTACTGCCAGAAACAGCATCATGCTATTCTTCCCTCGGTCTCTGGATATGAAGATCTAAATTGGGCAGGAAATAGTGACAACATACTGGGGAAATGTGGCAGTATGAAGAAGGCTGTATTTTTTCTCAAAATCAGTAAAAGAAGGCACAAAATAGAAATGCATCAACTTCACTTTTGAATATCTTTATAAAAGCTGGCTAATCAAAGTAACCCAAACCCTGACAGCGGTATTTTAACTTATCTTCTCATCAGTATAATTAAATTCTTTACATATTGAACCTTCTAGATTCTAGAATTGTATCTAGATACTACGCTAGGAATTCTTCTAAGGTAATTTTAGGTTAACTTGTAGAATATTAAATAGCTACAACAGTTATTACTGATTTCTACTTCAATAATGAGCCAAAATCATACAGAGAACTACTATGTTTTACATTGTCGCAACAATCTATCTAAATTTGCAAGTTTTATCTCTTTCTTTTTTCTTTCCAGACATTGATCAGAGATTTATAACTTCCATCTTTTATCACTGTCAAAAATGACAAGTCAGTCTTTGGAATTCCTCTTTGCAATGAGGAATAATAGAAAGCAGTAGGAACATAAAACCTATCATAAGCAGATAGTAAGAATCACAGAAATCACTAAGTACATTGTAGTAGGCCACAGTGAGGTCTCCCTGGAACCTTCTCTTCTCCAGGCTGAGGAAGCTCAGCTCTCTCAACCTTTATTCATAGGGAAGATGCCCCAGACCTCTGACAATCTCCAACAGTTCTGCATCCTTCTTGTGCTGTGGGCCCCAGGCATGGATGCAATATTCCAGATGGAGCCTTACAAGGCAGAGTGGAGGGGGACAATCACCTTCCCCTCCCTGCTGGCCATCTCTCTTTTGACGCAGCACAGCATGTAGTTGGCCTTCCGGGCAGCAAATGCACATTGCTGGCTCATGTCCACCTTTTCTTCCACCAGGACCCCCAAGTCCTTCTCCTCAGAACTGCTTTCTATGAGCTCTTCTTGCAGTCTGCACACATCTGAGATTGCCCTGACCCAAGTGCAACACTCTGCACTTGGCCTTGTTGAATCTCATTAGGTACACACGGGCCTACTTTTCAAGCCTGTCCAGGTCTCTTTGGGTAGGATTCCTTCCTTCTGTTGTGTCAACTGCACCACTCAGCTTGGTGTCATCCGCCAGTTTGCTGAGGGTGCACTTGATCCCACTGTCTATGTCATTGACAAAGATCTTAAAGAGTACCAATCCCAAGATGAATCACTGGGGAACACTACTCATCACTGCATCAGCCAGTTCCTTCAGAACCCTGGGGTGTATGTCATCCAAATCCATGGGCTTATCCACACTTAGCGTCATGAGGTGGTCTTGAACTTGCTCTGCTCTTCCACTGAGAAGATTTCACTCATTCAGCTCCCACCTAGAAGTCCAAGAACACAAGAGGCAATATAATAGCATGTTTCTTAAGTTATACAGAAAACAGCCATTACGCTATTTTACATAGCCCAGTAAATTTTTGGTATGTACCTTCTCACATTCCTTGTTCTACTACAAAACACTGTCATTCTGCTGATTGCATTTTAAATACTTCAAATGATTTGACTTGGACATAGCTCTAGGAGAAACCACATATGCTGCTGAACCAATCTCCTGCTACCCACATGAATTCACATCCCATTTCACCTTTTAATAATTTTATTAGTGCTTGACATTCCTGTTTCATCATATGCTCTGTTGATGCAGAGAAGACTTTCCAAACCTCTCCAAACCTCTCCTAGGAATAAAGGTTGAGGGAGTTGGGGGTTGTTCAGTCGAGAATAGAAGGCTATGGGGAGACATCATTGTGACCAGCCAATAATTAATGGGAGCTTATAAGTAGGAAGGAGAGCAACTTTTCACACCATCTGATAGGGAAAGGACAAGGGAGAAGAGTTTTAAAATAAAAGTGGGGNTTAAAAAAAAAAAAAAGTACTAGTAAAACCTTCTGAGAAATAAGACCAGCTTTTTTCAGACTTGGTCAACTTCTGCTACTGAGAGGAATAAGGAAAAATATCAAAGGGGAGCTTCTGTGTGTTCAGGAGAGAGATCTGACAGGAAAACAGTTTATTGAAGTGGAGGGGGATGGCTGTAAAAACATTTGCATGATTGGCAGCCTGAAGAACCATTTTCCTTTTGATTTCTGTTCTTTGTCCTACAACTGCACCTGGATATAAAAATAATAGTTGTTTTCATACCCTTAAGAGATAATGCCTCTTTGGCATCTAAACCTGCTCCAACAAATCAGTTTTTCCTATGCTTCTTTATCACCCATCTCATATCAAGTGCTGTCACAGATTTAGTAGAGATACTTAACCATTTGAAATTCTCAGTGAGTGAGTGCAGCGTATGGCTGTAAGTACTTGCTTAAAGCTAAAGGAAAACCTTGGCGTGTGATCAGGAGTCCAGTCTGCCATCTATCACACAGACTACCCAGAAACATAACCTCCCATCCAACTGTCATACTTAAAAACTAGTCAGGATGGCCAACAAGAAGAAAATACTCTTTCAACAACAACAAAAATAAATAAATAAAAATCAGTTACTTCTTGAGTTTCTCAGCAATACAGATTGTTCTGTATTTTGCTGACTTTTGTCGTTGTCTCCGTACACCCAAAGTGCTCTGGATGAAAACCCTTCTGCTGATTTCCATCCATGCCGAGCAAGGTAATCATCGTACTGTGACTGCTATTACATTTGAGGTAAGACACCAATCAACTTCCTGGTGGAAACAACTATTAGCAGGCCTGTCTTTAAAGACACCATATTCCAGTAAGTCGTACAGGTCTTTTTTCCTCTTTTAATGATCATAGGTTTTATTTCCTACAGGAATCATAAATTCATTTCTCTTTGAGTCCACTCAGTTTTCTGTACATTTTTAGACCAAGGAAAGTTGTATAATCTCTGGAGATTGCTGAAATAAACTATGAAAGAAAGTCATTTGGTAAAAACAGGCTGATAGCAAAAGTGGAAGCTACCAACAAATAATAAACCTCCAATCTAGAAGTAAAACAAACGAAAAAATGCAAATAACCCCAAATCCAAATGCAAAGCAGCAAAGCTGGAAAGGAAGCGCTTAACAAAGAAAATTCAGTGCAAGGGAGAAATCTGTCTCTTGTGAAGGCTGAGATGAAAAGGAAAAAGAAACAGCACAACATAGGAACAAAAAGTGACATAAAAACAGGTCAGCTGTCCTGAAATTAGGTTAACAGTAGTTAAAATTAGCAAAACCTGGGACTCCAGTAATAAAGCAATACATCCCTCTGCTGAAATCCCGGAGGTACAAATGCCCACAGACTGCTGACAAAGTGTTTTACAAGTAGCTTTTTAGAAGAATGCATGGGAAACATCAGCACGTTTCAAGAAAAAGATGGAGAAAATGTCAGGTTCAAACTACAGTGCTCCTAAGCCCACTGTTTCCAGCAGCCTGCTTATACAAGCCTCTGACATTTAACACAACAGCTGTGACGTTCCCCTTGTCCTTGACCAGACAGAGAGGCAGAGGAGTGTGCTGCACCATGCAGCAGCCCCACAGCATGCCAGCAGTGTGGGGACAAGCATGAAAGCCAAAGCAGGTTTGCCACTGGGCGACACAGGTCAGGAGAGTGACTCCTTCCTTTGGGGCTCACAGACATGATGTGGAGTCGGTCCATTTAAACTTGCTGACCAGGAAGTAGAAGCACCTAGCCTGCAAAGGAACAGCTGGAACACTTACATCTCAGACAGCAAAACTGAATTTATTTGAAAGCCGCCTCATTCTGATTTGTTTTAATGAAATTAGCGGTACGTGTTGAAAGCCTTCTTGTGTCTGGCACATCTTCCACTGAGGAAAGAATAGGAGATCAAGGTTTGTCACATCAGTAACCTGAGAAACAACTGATTTGCCCTGCTCCTTGGCAGAGTTGTTGTCTGCCCACAGTGTCAAACTGCCAAATTGCTTTCCAGTGAACCCTGTTTCTCTGACAGGGTAACTCTGTAACTCAGGGTAACTCTGACTCAGTAAGTCATTCCAGTGCCCCACTGCCTCCCAGTTACCCACCAAATCAACCAGTCTGAATAACCTGCATTCCCAAAACTCCCAGTTCTATCTTTGAACATAGAATCATCATAGAATCATAGAATGGCCTGGGTTGAAAAGGATCATTAGGATCATCTAGTTTCAACCCCCTGCTATGTGTAGGGTCACCAACCACCAGACCAGGCTGCCCAGAGCCACATCCAGCCTGGCCTTGAATGCATCCAGGGATGGGGCATCCACAACCTCCTTGGGCAACCTGTTCCAGTGTACTGTCATTTAAGCCCAGCAGGCAGCTGAGCACCACATTTGCTCCCCCCACTGGGATGGGGGAGAGAACTGGAAAAAAACCCAACAAATTACAACTTGTATGTTGAGATAAAACCTACTTAATAGTACAGAAAAGGAAGAGAAAAGGCAAAATAATAGTGATTATAATAATATAATATGTTTCTAAAATGAGAGATACTAATACAGAATAGGAAAAGTAAAGGAAAATAATAGTAATTATAACAATGCAATATCTGTTTCCAGAATGAGTGCAATTGCTCAACACCCGCTGACCAATGTCCACTGACTCCCTGAGCAGCTGCTGTTCCCCTACCCCCCGCCAACTCCCCACTGATTTTAAGGGATTGGGGTTTTTTTTTTTGCATTACATCATATGGTGTGGAGTATCCCTTTTGCTAGTCTGGATCAGCTGTCCTAATTATGCCCCCTCTCAGCTCCTTGTGCCCGCTCAGCATTATTCACTGGTAGGGCAGTATAAGAAGTTGTCGTGTCCCTGGCTCCCTACAGCACTACTCAGCAACAACGAAAACGCTGCTGCATTTTCAACATTGCTTTTTTTTCCCAAAGCCAACACATAGCATCAAACCAGACGTTCTGAAGGAAAAAAAATCAACTCTGTCCCAGGTGAAACCGGGACACACACACGCTCAGCAGACAGTGCATTTATCATCTGCGATCCAACAGAATCTATAATCTGTTGCATCAGTAAAGAGTACTGTTCGTGAAATAAAAGAGCCTTAGTCTTAGGTATTCCTAGAGCCAAGATTTATAATCAGCCTACTGGCATTAGCATAAGTCTAAAAAGCATCCCAGAGATGAGATAACCTTGAAGGACAGTATTTTAACCTCTGCACTGTCAGGAAACACAACCCAAACCCTCAGGGAGGAATTGCAAAGCCTGAAGAACAAGGAACAAATGATGCCCAGAAGGCAGTGGGCCTGCCTGTCCAAAACCAGCTTATTAGCAAATGAATAAGAGCTTATAGAGATGTATACATACACACAGTGCATAGGGACATTCCAAAAGTGATGCCTCCTATTTTATTTTGTTGGCCCAAGATGTCAGAGGTGGATGTTGGCAGTGCAGCAGCAGAAGTTGAATCTTTCCACCAATATCCTGTTGTATTTTGTTGCCATGCAACAGATGGCAGCAGAGGGGCAGTCAGACAAAATGGTCTTTGTATCTGCTGTAGTTTTCATGGAAACTCTAGTTATTATAACTGTTCCTCATAGTTCATGTTTGCTCAGAGACACAGAGTGAAGTGAAAGGAAACCTTAGCAACCAAAGAGCAGTTCTTAAGTTGCTTTGGTGAAGAAAAAACATTGTGGATAAATTAGTTTTTCAGGAAAAAAAACGAAAAAGAAAAAGAAAATTATGAATTTTAGGAACACACAGATTAATTTTGACTGTAAAAGTGAGTACCCAGTACAGGATGTGACTTCAGACTGAAATCCCCACTGTACTCCTCAGCTGCTGAGCCAAAACTTATACTCAGTACAGAGAGCACTGCGAGATGTGCATCTCAGAGAACATCAGCCAATATTTGCCACCTGATACAAGCCTTTGGTCATATGTTGCAGCCAAAAGAGGAATCTGAAAATAATTACCTCTTACCTATCACTCAATCTCTTTTTTTTCTTTTTTTTTTTCTTTTTTCAGTAGGAAACACCTTTTCAATTGATGGAATAATTCTATATGGCCTTAGTTAAAAGCCATGGGAGATATCATCAATAAGGGTATCTGAATACTGCAATAGCAAAAATGAAGAAGAACGCATAGATTGCATCAGCCATTTCACTTCTCACAACAGTTTAATTTGTTCCTTTAGATTTGGGAGGATTTTTTCTTCCTCCAAAAAAAAGATAGTAAGAGACCTCTGGTCCACACTGATGTCCATAACTTACGATCACTTCTAGCAGGCTGGGAAGGTGGGAATTTACACTCAGGAAAGAAAAGAAAAACTGTAATATCAAATATATCATATAGGATCTCTTATCTTTCCTGCTCCTCTGTATCAGTGCACCAGCCTGCCAGACTTTACCATGCTCTTCTTTGTATTACCAAAGATCTCTGATCCAAAAGGAATAATTCAAAAATTGCTTTGCATTTGAAAAGTAAAACTAATCCTTCAGTGATCCATTCTGTGTTGCTCTCTGTTTTACTTACTCTGTGCAATCCTATATTAGCTGAGTTAGGAAGGTGAGATCTACAGTCAGGAAGAAAAGGAAAAAAGAGAAAGGGAGGAAAAAACAGTTTTTCAGAAGGGAACCATGACCAAATAATAATAAAAAAAAGCAGGTAATTCCACTAGAGCCAAGTTGTAAATTATGCAATTGTTTGGCTCAGTTCCCTACAACAGATGAAGTTTTTGCAACCCTGGGCAGTTATTTGCCTGGAGGAGGGAAAGAAAATATATATCCCCGTGGTACACTTCTGCACCATGGAGTATTATTACAGAATTTGTAAGACACAAAGAAAGTGTAAATCACTTGATGCAGTAGTATCCCTGAGTGAGACCTCAGCAGAAAGGAAACAGCAGAAAACAGAATAATGATAAACATAATTTCAATATCTCATTATCACCCACTATAAAGGAATCAGTGTAATTTGAAAACCCCCTTCTTCCAAGTCAGTGTCAGCATATACATTAGCTAACAACATTCAAAGATAGTCAAACAATTACAAGCATAACCAAGCTAACGAATGCTTCAGTTCTCAAGACTGAACATGTGCTTTTTATGTTGAGAGATTTAAATGCATGAATAAAGAGTCACAGAATCATCAAATCATTCAAGTTGAAAGAAAAATCATCTAGTCCAACTGCCCTCCAATGAACAAGGACATCCACAGGTCCATCAGGCTGCCCAGAGCCTTGTCCATCCTGGCTTTGAATGTCTCCAGGGATTGGACATCCACCAAACTCTGGGAAACCTGTTCCACTGCTTCATTACCCTCACTGTGAAAGACTTTCTCCTTAAATTCAGTTTAAATCTCCCCTCTTTAAGTCTGAAACCATTTACCTTATCCAGCCTTCTTGTTAAGAGAGTCTTTGATACCTGTATTTCCCCCTTTAAATCATTCCTATCCTACAGACAAGCGACCTTCAAAATACTTCTCATCCACATCAATCATTCAATAGTTAGCCACAGCACCTGTGAGCTTTGTCACTCAGACTTCACTTACTGCTTTTTTATTCTCACTGCACAGGGTAACCTGATCCGTATAACTTTATTCCATACATAAATTTGCTAGTCACCTTTGAATTTCCACAGGGAAATGTAGAGTCTGCACCAGAGAAATGTGCCAAATACAAAAGTGTTCAAAAACAGAGGAATATGGATCCTTTATCATCTTAAAGCTTGCAGAATTATTATTAAATTCAAAATGCACAAAGGGCTTATATTGAATTGGAAATTACTCCTGATAACAAGAAAGCTTACTTATTGAAGCTTATGGTTTTATTAGTATTGTGTAATTTTTGAAGGTCAGAAAGCAATCTGGTTTTAGATCATTTGGGGACTGCCAAAAAGTTACTTTTTCTCTAAGTCATTGATATAGTCCGATAATCAAACACTGATTGGTTTGACTCATTATCTAAAATTGACGTCAACTTCATTCACAAGTAGGTCTACTATCTACCTTCATAGAGAATGCTATCCAGAGAACATGAAAAGCTAAATTTATTTCCCAGTTCATTCCACCACCATCGTCTCACTGCACATATCAGTAAGTGAGATCACAGGTACAGGGCAAAGCTCAGCTAACCTGTAAGCATACTGAAAATCAAAAGAAGACTCCAAGTTTAGTAGACTATATGCCTAGACAGACTCCACTATTTTTCACATAATTCTTATTCCCCCATTAGCATTCCAGAAGACAATAATGCATTGTGGCTAAGTGAAATTCTATCCATGAGATCCACTGACAAATTCAGATGCAAAAATACCTTATTTCCATCAGATGTGCAAAGGAGTAAGCATGTATGTACATATAATTTGAGCTGGAAATAATGAAACATGGTCATAAAAAGAAGGATTTAGAGCCCTTAATGGTTGTGCAAAGCTGACGTGATGGACACTCTGGCATCCATTCCATATTTGATCAAGAAAATAATATCTATAGTTAAGTGTGGCCATCAAGTCAAGGGGTAAGAACAAGCAGTCCTCCCTCCCTTCCAGAAGATTTTTCCCTACCAAGGTGCCATGATAGAGTACTAACAGGTCACCAGACTGCTGGTCACCAGGCATCTCAGCTTTCTGGTAACCCAATGCTGAATGTGCGTGTTGGAGCAGTGAATGTAATTGCTCCTCTGTGACATCTAACCAAACTTTCAACAAAAACTCTGAGATACCGGGGGCTTTAGAAAAAATAAGTTTCCTTTGCCCTCTTGCTTAATATCTGTAGGCATCAATTTTGATTAGCAAATGAAAATGTATTATGGGTAGAACTCAAGGCTTCTTATACTTTAAGAGCATTTGAATTAAAAAGTTAAGACAAATACAGGCTTACTCTTCCCTTCACTGCTTTTTATTCAGTTTTCCCATCTGTAAGCAGGTGTTGTCATCAACAGTTATATCAAAGTCCCTTTTGAGTTTAATATTTACAAGCTATTTCCTTTTTTGTTTTGTTAGCATCTTCTCTCATACATATTAATTATTGCAGACCTTTGTCAACTTGTGCTAATATCCAACCACAGTCTCTTTAAAAGGGAAATGTCAAAGATTAAATTCAAATGAAGGATGACATTTCAGTTTGCATATCCCATGAATAATGGTTCTTCCCTACCTTCTAGAATCTTCTGTGGAGGAAAAATGCCAAATTTAAAGAAAAAAATCTTCCCTGAAGTTCCCTGTATGTTTTATACAGTAACTAGCTCTCCAAACTATTCTTCCACTGTCAAAAAAAGGAAAAAGAAAAAGAAAAAAAGCTACATGAACAAAAAATAAATGAAATTAAAATCTTTCAAAATAGACATGCTTTGCCTGCCTGGTGCTAACAGAGAACTCAGAAAAATAATAAAATGGATCTCACTTTTCTGCCCTTTTGCTCTTCCTGGCTTTATGTTTGTGAATAATGTATTAATAAGCGCTCCTGCTTCTCTTAGACAATATTCACTGCTTTAAACTGATTCGTTCTTGTTGACAGTTCTGTACCCTTATGTCCAGAAGCAGCAAGGTCAGGCTGTTCTGCAAGGCAGACAAACCATAACTGAGCACCACAAGGACAAGAGATGCAGTGACTCATCAACAAGCGTACAGCTCCATCAGGCCCACAAAAGAAAAGAAATGTCAGGGCACAGTGTCCCTGCAATGCAGCTCAGGTGGAATCCAGAGGTGAGAACTCAGCTCAAAAGCCTGCTCTGAGAGAAGGGACAGTGAGATCCCTGACCAGGGCTTTTTAAGCCTCCTGGAAGGCAAGCTGCACAGCTGTCCTCTTGGACTTGGCCCTGTTCCCAGGCAGCCAAACATGAGGAAGAAAGGAGAGGCTGCAGATGCACTCATCTCTGACCCTACAAGTCAGGGAGAAGAAGATGCAAGAGTAGCATTTGGAGAATATATAGAAGAAAGTCATACAAACCAAAACTTGTGTTTGTTTGCAGTTTCACTGAAAACATTTTGGTGACCAGCAAGGTGAGGAACACTGCAAAGCACTAGTCTCAGCAGAGTTTGGATTGAGTGCTGTCCTCTTTCTTTAGGTCATCTCAACGACCATGTTACACCCACACAGAATTCTTTAAAGTTTTTCAGATCTCAGCAAATTAACATCAAAATTAATGGATAAGTTACATCTGCAACTTAAATAATCGTAAGGTAGGTGTCCTTGAGAATCACTCAAGTGAGACATGCATTTTTATCGCCTGCTTTTCTCCTCCGGAACATTAGTGTATTTGATCACAGAAAAGACCACAGCTGACTAAGAATTAAGACTCAAGGAAAAATAAGAGCTAGAACAGATGAAGAGAGAAATATTATGAGGAAAAGGTCCTGAAACACAAGTATTCTTTTGCTGCAGTGCCTTAGACTTATGCTTTGCCACAATTAACACTGTGAAAAGCTTGAGGAATCTGTTAGTCAGTAGACCCATAGATCCATAGAACACACCAAGTTGGAAAGGACCCATAAGGATCAGGTCCAACCGCTGGCTCCACACAAAAGCACCCAAAGTCCAAACCCTATATAGAATCATAGAATTGTAGAATCCTATCACAACCAACACTGCTAAAGAATCTGTTCCTTTCTTTCATGTAACTCCTCCTTAGATACCAAAAAAGCTGCTCTAAGGTCTCACCAGAGCCTTCTTTTCTCCAGGATGAACTGCCTCAGCTCTCTCAGCCTCTCCTCATAGGGAAAGTACTTCATCCCTTGGATCATTTTTGTAGCCTTCTTCTGGATGTGCTCCAACAGGTCCATTTTTCTTCTGTACTGAGAATTCCACATCTGGACACAGTACTCTAGATGTTGTCCCATCAGTGCAGAGTGCAGGGGCAGGATCTCCTCCCTTGACCTGCTGACTACACTTCTGTGGATGCAGCCCAGGATATGATTGACTTTCTTTGCTGCAAGGGCACGTTGCTGGCTTGTGTCTAGCTTGCCACCCCCCAGTATTCCCAAGTCCTTTTTGATAAGGCTGTAATCTCTCCTTTCATCTCACAGCTTCTATTCAGAGTGGGTGTTGCTCTGACCCAGGTGCAAGACCTTGCCCTTGGCTTTGCTGAGCCTCCTGATGTTCCCCTGGGCCCACTGCTCTAACCTGCCTGAGTGTCTCTAGATGGCAACCCACCCCTCAGGCATGCCATAACTTGGTGTCATGCACAAACTTGCTGAGGTTGTACTCAATCCCACTGCCAGTGTCACCGATGAAGATATTAAACAGCATCCCCAGAGGGACACCATACTTCCATGTGCATTAGCACAGCTCCAGGAGGATCTATTCTGTGATCTTCCCCAGCACAGATGTGAGGCTGACAGGTCCGTATTTCCCTAGGTCATCCTTTCTGCCCCTCATAACCATGGGAAAAATGCCTTTTTTTCCAGTCAGCAGGGACTTCACCTGACTGCTATGACTTTTCAAGTACCATCAGGGGTGGCTTGGCAAACACATCAGCCAATTCCATCAGGAATCTAGGATTCATCTCTTCAAGACCCGATAGATTTATGGATGTTCAGGTTCTACAAGTAGTCAAAAACCTGATCTTTACTTACAGCAGGTTGGACTTTGCTCCCCCAGTCCTGACCTTTCAAACCATCCACTCACTGGGTCTGTGCAGAGCTGTTTCCTCTAAAGACTAAGGCAAAAATGCTATTGAGTTCTTGTCCATTGATACCAGCTTGTCTGTATTGCTCTTTGGGTGGGGTATGCTCTCTTGGATTTACTTTTCTGGTATACATACATGCAGAAGCCTTTCCTGTTCTTGTTTTCACCCCACTCCAAGTCCAGTTCCAGTTGGACTTTCACCTTCCTGATCCCATCCCTACACAGCCTAACAACATCCCTTTACTCTTGTCCCTTCTTCTGCTGCCTGTGCATTTTCTTCTTGCTTTCCAATTTAGCCAGTAGATCTCAGTTCAGCTATGCCAGTCTCTTGCCCTCCTTTCCTGACTTCCTATACATGGGGACAGAGGGCTCTCATGCCCTGGGGAAAGCTTCCTTAAGGATCTGCCGGTTCTGTTCCACTCCCTTCTCCTTGAGGACAAACTTCCAGGGGATTTCGTTGACTAACTTCCTGAAGTAACACTAATGAATTTGTCTGTACATCAAAAATGAATGTCATAGCCCTTCTGGGGTAACCAGTGAGACCCCGATATTCAAGCAGTATATCGATATGTGAGTCCTACTAAAACTGAAAAACTTAGCCAGGAATTAATATCCTTTGGAACTAACCTGAATACAAGTCACCTAATGTACTGCATCACTCAATTTCCAGGTATTAATGAGTCCCTGAATAATTAAACTAAACATAACTTACACATCACTTCTCAGCTTGAATTTAAAGCATACTGATAATTATGTCTCAGTATATTTTCTTAACACTTGTAATCTTATCTTGATATCTCAATAATGCACAGCATCAACAGTGACATTGAGGTTCTTGGTGGGATTCTGAACTGTGTCCACTAAATGTTCCCTAGCAAACTGAAAGATAAGCAGTGACTATCTAAATTGAAATACGTTAAGTTCTATAGTTCCAACTTGCAATCTTTCAGCATGCTGGAAAAGCATATTAAAAAGTAATTCTGTTACTTCCCAGTAAATTTTCTCAAATATTGTATTATATATATATATGATTGAAGAGAGAGTGGAAGAGTCTCAATCACACTACAAAATTCCTTATTGGAATCTTATAGTAGCTTAGGAAGCTTCTTAGCATGTTTTTACACTCATCAAATATTTCATATGTCATAGTCAAAACCATCAGCTATGCATTTCTACCATGAAGAATGAGAGCCCGCATGATGCACTTGTAAAAATCTGCACCAGAAGTGATCCACTGTCACTGTCGTTGCTGCTGAAACACACCACCCCCCGCCTCACTGTGCTCACATGCACTGCTGGGTCTCGATAAACATTCAGCTAGCACCAATGAATTTCAACGGGTGCAATTTTTTCCACGTGGAGACCTTTATACACAATTCTATGTCAGATGCCATCTTAAAGACTGCTCCTCTGCTTCCACCTGTTGCATGGCAACAAAATGTAATGGAATATTGGCAGCAAGGGTCAACCTCTACTGCCATATAGCCATCATCCACAATTCACACTGTAGGCCAACAAAACAAAACAGGATAGATTACTTCTGTAGCATCCCTGTACACACAGATGCATTTATATGACATTTTCTGTTAATAGGGTTACATTTAAAAATCCCTCACAGGCATGAAATGAAATAAAAGGTTGTAAGAGATCTTTTGGACACAATCCTCAAGAGTTGTGGTGGTTTCTCCCTTTGTCCCATCTGTGGCTGAGCAAGATTTCTATAGCATGGTTCCCAATGGGGAGGGAAGGCAGAGCTCACCTCTAGCTGCCTGTCCTCACTGCCTGGAAGGAGGTGGTGGTAGGTGTTGTCCATAGCACTTCCCATGTTATTTCTTAATGTAAGCTTTCATTCTGATTGGAATGCATTTCCCACCTCCCTTCTCTCATCATGATTTCATCCTCTGGTCCTCAGTGATACAGTCATTTTTAAAACAAAATCACAATACCTTCTTTTCCATCCTATCCAATCCTATCCAATGCACGTAATTTCTGTGTATCTAATGTTCATCTGCATAGCTAAGCAATATTGTGCATCCTCTCCTTGAATCTTCCATATCCTGAACGAAAATCACAAAGAAAAATCTTTATGAATTCATCTTTCCCGTCATTCATTTATCTTATGACATAACTTATAATGTCCTGTTTAAAAAATAAAAGGGNAGGAAGGAAGGAAGGAAGGAAGGAAGGAAGGAAGGAAGGAAGGAAGGAAGGAAGGAAGGAAGGAAGGAAGGAAGGAAGGAAGGAAGGAAGGAAGGAAGGAAGGAAGGAAGGAAGGAAGGAAGGAAGGAAGGAAGGGAGGGAGGGAGGGAGGGAGGGAGGGAGGAAGAAAGGGAGGGAGGAAAAGGAGAAAAGAAAGCAGCAAAAATTGCTGTGAATTATGACTAGAATCTCAGTATTTCTGGAAATATTTTTCATATGGAAAATTAACAAGATTTAGCATTTAACATGCACTTCACTAGATATGTATTTCTGTCTTAGGAATGAACAAAATTTAAAGTACAATGCCAGAGGTACTCTGAGCACAATGCACATTTGGAAAAGACTCTTCTACACTAAATGCAATTTTGACATGAAAATTTGTTAAATTGAAGATGCATACAGTGATGCACTAGAATTGTTAGCAAGTGGACAAAACACCAAATATTTAACTAGCTGCAGTGAAAACATCCTCAGATTGGCACGTTTCATCCTCTGCTTCCCACCCAAGTGACTATGTCAACGAAAATGTGGAAGGTCTTGGTGAGTTAAAAAGAAGTGGAACAATCTGATGTGCTTTCCTAAATTAAAAGAGTAGAATAGGTATATGTTATAGCAATAACTCTGCTCTGCTCTGCTCAGCCTGCTGCTATGGCAGTTATGGATGTTTTATATTTTTGTTCTCACACTTAGCTACCATTAAAAATACATTCTAAAATGAGACAGTCTTTTAAATTTCAAAATAGAATTAAGCATATTTTTTTAATATTGTGTAATATTTTATGACATGACAAGAAAACAGAGCATTATTTATAAACCACCCATTTACATCAGTTTTAAAAATGTGCAGAGAAACGGAATAACAGGGTTACTTTAACACTTAGCACTTCCTGATGTGCTTAGTGAGCCAGTTTCTGCTGAAGCATGACTTCCTAGCACTGCAACAAATGATATTACTTTAATTTCTTTAATTTCACTTTATCAGCTCTGTTTCTTGCTAGAAGAAAAGTCTGTAATTTTGATCAGTGGGCTTTTGCCTTTTGCATATTACAGATTAGCTATGTATTTGCCAAAGCAATATTTCAATGCCTGGTCTTGTATTTATCTTCTAGTTGCCCCAAAGGAACTATGACTGACTACTGACCCTTTTTGCTACAGCTTCTGCCCAGATATAAGACTTGGGTAGTATAGAGAGCTATAGGTTCTTTTTGAAATGCACACGTGCTTGACAAAATAACTATTCAAATTCTGGGCACATATGCAAACAGAAGAAATTTCCTTAGATAACACTTCTGTGCCCACACACTTTGATAAAAGAGCTAAAATTCCTCATTCATTTCACTTTGGAAAAAACACTCCTAGAATATAAAACCAGCTTAGTTACGTACAAGAGCAGATGATTGCGTGAGTGTTTGTGTTATTATCATGAAAGATGAGGCAGTTAGGTTTTATCCTGACAGGAGACTTAGGTGATATTTAACACTCATGCAAAAGCAAATTCTTGTTAGTGTGCTTACAAAATAATAATAAATAATAGCAATGACCCCAAAGTTTTGCATTTAATCATTAACATATTACAGACAATGCTATTAATGTATACAGTAGAGTCACAACATTTTTGTTATTCTTTCATGAGGAAAGGAAATAAGACAGTAAGGAGTATCATAGAATCATAGAATCATAGAATCACTAAGGTTGGAAAAGACCTATAAGATCATCCAGTCCAACCATCCACCTATCACCAATGGTTCTCGCTAAACCATATCCCTCAACACAACATCCAAACGTTCTTTGAACACCTATCATCTGTGATTTAGTCTTTTTTGAGTCCCACAGTGCAGCAGAGTGGGAAAACCAAGGACAGTTTACAATACAACATGTCCAGTGCAGGCTGATCTGTATCAATATCACAGTAACTATATTTGCCACCATACAAAACTTGAATTCATTCATTATTTAATGAATAGGTAACTCTAACTAAGGCTCATGTATAAAACATAGAATTTTGGCTTACCATCCTTATTAGGATTTCAGTGACAAATATTTAACGTAGGTTCCTGACTTGTATTTTGATCCCCCTCCTCATTAGTACAGACAGAACAGAATCCAATAAACTGAGTTTGTTAACACACTATATACAAGAGTCGTGTTCAACTTGGCTATGCCTTGGACAAGTTGAACTCTGCTGTTGTTGTGATAAAGGGTAAATACCCAATTTGATGCTACAAGTCCAGTCACATTCAAATAGGCTCTCAGGACCAGCCTTGAGGAGTTTGGCCATGCTCAGTGAGAATTCTTACATCTAGCTTAGCTAAGTTATTACTCTTTACTGAAGCAATAGACTACAGATTCTTTTGGATTGCCAGTGATAAATACACTGTCTGCAGAGCATGTGTAAGTACAATAGTATGAACAGTACAGCTGACGTGAAGGTGTTAAATCATGGAACAATTCCATAGAGATTTCTAAGTTCCCTGGGAAAGTACTCGGTATAAACTAGAGTTCAAATCTTACCCAATAGCTGTCCCTGTGCAGGGGAGGGGAGGCTCAGACTGTCCACTGGTCCCAGATGTTAGTGGTTTTGCAGGTCTTATGATAGAGAGAATCTGAGAGAATAATTTCAGATTAAAGTAATGCTCTGCTTTGTATATCTTTTTAGTAGCATTATTAAATATCATCTCTAGTTCTTCTCCATATAAAATTATCTATCCAGGGCAGTGTGAATTCAGATAAGGCAAGCTTTTCAAGTGGAAACTCATCTCCATTGCTGGAGCTATTCAAACAAAAATGACACAAGTGAGAAGGAAAAATAAAGCTGTCAAGAAACTGATAGAGCATAGTGGTTGTACCTGGGCACTTTGCATCTGAACATTAATGTCAGCACTTATCCCTTGGAAAAGGCAAGTTGGTGGTATTTATTCTGCTATCTACACTGATTTCTGATTTCCATCAATTTTATATTACTGGTCTGCTTAATTTAGTTCAAGAATATTATTTCTAACGTATGCTGATGAAATAGAAGAATCAAGTACTGTAATATCCTTCACTGGTTATGAACAGAAGAAGCCACATAGTAAGAATATGAACTTGAAAAGGACAGTTTGAAATTGAGCCTTTGAAGTCTTTTTGTTTTTTGGGGGGAACAAAAATAAAATAAAATAAAATAAACAGATGCAGGAAAAAATTATGATCTGACTCAGATAAGCAGTTTTAAAGCATCATGTTAGCCTGTATGACGATGTTCAACTTCACAGACTTCCATTTTTCTCACAGCTTCAAAAGTAGCATGCAAGAATTGCAGTTGGAAATGTCCTTCTTTACTATTTGCAAGCAGTTTTACGTCATTGGTATAATGGTTAGCAGTTGATGGAAACCACTGCTGTACACTTGCAGAACTGCTTTCTTTCATTTCAATATACTAGTCATTCTCACATCCTGTTCTCACATGCTGAGAACATTAATGAAGGTAATATTTTATTTGAATGCATTAGTAGTGATATGCTGGGCTTAAGGTAATTTGCTAGCAAAATTTCTATTTGCTTGTGTGTTTGTTAACAGTTTTGAAGCAGAAACATCCATTTACCTCTTTCAAGAAATGGCTGTTGTACAGAAGAGGTCTTTTTGCATGGAAAAAACCGTTGATTTCTCTTAATTCATAATTCACGTTTCACATATTTTATTATCAGAGAAAATGCTTTTTTTTTTTAGGGCACTATTACTATTTTTTTTTAAATATAATTTCATGCTTGTGATAAGAAGATTCCAGTTTTTCTGCTTGGATTCTAACCAATGGCTTGCCTTATGCATCAATAAATGAAAGATGGTGATAATTACTGTGATACTGGCAGCTATTCTCCGGATGCTAATAAAAAATTTTCTCAAGCTATCTGGAAACATCTTGACTTGGAAGAATTAATCACGCATTCGGTATTGGATTGGACAATGCCAATCCCTGGATGTTCTGCAATATCCAATTGCCAAAGTTTCTGGATCTGACTTTTCTCCATTAATAACAGGCAGATATTGCTGATTCTGTTATTCCTGGATATGCTCACTGGTGTATTTCTTTCGTTTCAATAACATCATTCAGTTGACTTTGACTACTAGAACAAATCACTATAAAATAAGCTGAAGTATTTTTTTTCTAACGGTGAATTTTTGTTTTGGCTACTTAACCTTCTTTACCTTCTTTCCACTGCCATCGTAATACAACCCCTCTTTACATTTTGTAACATGTCCTCCATTCCTACACCCATTGTCTTACCACCAAAATAATATATCTGGCTTGGCTGAAAAATTACGGATTTACTTTCTCCTGTTATCATCTCTGATTATAATATTCCCCTGTGAAGTTATGACTCTTCATGTAGTTTCAATTTTCTCCTGTACAATGGCATTATGCACTATGCAAGAAATGTCAAGAAGTTGTTTGTGTTTAAAAATGTACTGGATAAACATTAGTAGAATTATAGTACAAGAGGAATACCGGTACAACTGCCTGCCTGTGTGTACTCTCATCCAAAGTAAAAAGGGCTGCATTAGTAGAGTTGCACTAGTGTAATTGTGCTGTTAATAGCACACTGGTGACAGGCCTTTAAGAGCTTACTTTGGATGACTGCTGGTCATTGTCTTTATGAACCTCAGCAGAATGAGTTTGACTTAATATGTACATGTCAATGCTTTTTTATTATTAATGTCTCTAATAAAGTAATTTTCACGTAAATATATAACAGATGTGAATAAAGCAAGGCTGCACTAAATTCAAAGAGACTGAGAAAAAAACAGCCACCGGCTTTGCCCTTGCTGGTGATGAGATGCTTCTAGCCAGGGGCTGTATAAGAAAACTCTTACCAGAAAGGACAGAATCATTTCCATTGCTCTCTGAGTATAATCATTCATCACTACGAATTGAATACAGCTAGAGTTCATAATGTCACCCTGCAATTGTCTCATCATAGCCTGCTTATAATGGCAGCTTGTTGGTCTTGCCTTGCTCCCATTGGGAAGGATGTACTCTGCGA
>JACDJE010001191.1:0-20910 GCA_016647715.1 Pavo muticus
TTCCCAAACCCGCTCTGGCTTGCTGACATCTTTCCTGTGTTGGGGAATTGAAATCTGGAGGCCACATTCCGTGTAAAGTCTTCCCTCCATCTTCTGGCCTTGGGCCTGTTCATATAAAAAAGATGCAGACTGACTTTTACACAGTCTGATAAAGATAGAACAGGGGAGACTGGCTCCAAACTAAAAAAGAGTTTTAAATTAGATGTTAGGAGGGAATTCCTAACACTCCTAACATCACATGGTGAGGCACAGGAACAGGTAGCCCAGAGCATCTGTGCATGTCCCATCCCTGGGAACGCTCAAGACAAGCTCAGGTGGGGCACTGAGCGTCCTGATGTACTGAGTGGGGTTGGAACTGGATGGGCTTTGAAATCCCTTCCAATCCAAGCCTTTCTATGATTCTTGGTTTTGATCCTTCCAACTCAGGATCATGTACATCCTCTTTGCTCAAGTATTCCCTATGACTTTCTCTTTCACTGAGAGTACATCTGCCTTGCATCAGAATTGCCCACCTAGGATTCCAGGAAGCCCAGTCTGGCTAATAAAGAAGGAGTTCAGGGAGGAACTGAGTATCACAGCCTGTTCCGTAACCTGCTTCACCAGGTACCCTGCCCCATTCAGAATGGCCCCACATTTTCCCTAGCGTTGTCCCTAGTATTTTCCTTCCTATATTTCTAGAAGCTCTTCTTGTTGCCTTTGATATGTCTGAGAAGATTTAACTGAAGCTGAGTTCTTGCTTTCCTAAACCCATCTCTGCATATATACTCGGACGCAGTCTCTGTATCGCTGCCAATGTAGCACTTCCAGTTTCCACTGGCTGCACGCTTCCTTTCTGTGTTTTGGGTTGATCAGGTTGATTTTTTCCATTCATGCAGGACTTGTGATGTTTTGCCTGGCTTCCTCTTCCATGGCAAGGACTTCTTTTGCTTGGAGGAGGTGATCCTTGGATATTCACCATATAGTTGAATCCCTGTTCCCTGCGGGGCCGTACCCTGCAGACACTTGAAGAAGCCAAGGCCTGCTGTCCTGAAGCCCAGGGCTGTGAGCTTGTCTTTTGCCCTCCCTTCAGAAGCCTCAGCTCCACCATCTCAGTCTCTGAAGCCCAGGCTCTCTTTGATGGTCACATTCCCAACAAGCCCCTCCTTGCTGGTGAGTACGAGATCCAGCAGAGCACCTCTCCTCTCTGGTTCCTCTGTGGTTTGAGTCAGGCAGCTGTCATCTGTGCTCTCCAGGAATCTTCTGGATGGCTTATGTCCTGCTGTGTTTTCTATCCAGCACATACTGGAGTGAATAACGCCCCAGATGGGATCAAGAGCCTGAAACCATGAGGCTTGTGTCTATCTGTAGAGGGCATTTTTTCTTCCTGACCAGGGAGCCAGAGACAGACACCGATGCTCTCCTCTTTAAGCCATTTCCATTAGCTCTCAGCTGTCTCCTCTGCCATCGCCGTCAGAGCTCAGTGCACTTTCAAACAGAGGGTAACGTCCACTCCTCATCTTCCTTGCCAGTGTGTCCGAAAGAGCCTGTATCCCTCTTGTGCTACAGCCATGGGAGCCAACCCACCATGTCTCTGTGATCCAAACAAGATCCTGCACCTGCACACAGATCTCTAGCTCATCGCTTTTATTCATTTTGCTGAGTACGTGATAGTAAAGACACATCAGAAAGCACCCCATTCCAGAACTAACATTGGATTTAGCATGGCTGCATCTTGTTTCTACACCCTGAAGGTGTCACTGTGCTGGTCACCCCCGGAAATGGATGCCTGCAGGCTTCTTCTGATGCCTTTAAAATGAGAGCCCAGAACAAACTGAGGTTTGCAGTGCCTTGAGCTGCAGAATGTGCAGTAGATGGAGCATAGAGAAAGATCTGCCTCTTCTTCTGGTGAGCTCATCCGTTTGGTCAGCTGAATAACTCTGCCCACTCCATGGGGACACGGGAAGAGGCACAAGTCAGGTGCCCAGAATGAATGGATCTGGAGTCACTTAGGATGGCCAAGAAGGAGGTGGCAATCTCCAAGATTTCCCACCACAGCTTGCAGGCACTGGCACACATCTGGGACCACGGAAGGCCCCGTGGTCATCGCCGAGTGTCTGAGTGTGAACAAGAGCCCCTCAACCCAGTGAATAAAGAGCAAGGACTCAGACGAGAGATTCATATGCAGACAACTGCACTGTGCATATCTGAAGCAGACCAAGAGGGATCTCCTCTCCCATGGGTCTGTGGGGAGCTGAAGCCCATGTGAGCCCCCGGTTTTCCATCTGGGGATGGGATGACTGCAGTGCCTCAGCTGGACCACTGCAGTCCCCAGGGAAAGCCAACCTTGTTCTTGTCTATGGCTCCTTTTTGTTATGGACCATGAACAGAGTTTCCTGATGGGGCATTTGCTCCTCTAGTAAGCAAACAAGCTCTGGAGGACCAAGCATGCTTCTGGAACCAGACGCTGTCCACTGGACATCCAGTAATTAGTTCAGCTGAATTCAAAGAACATTCTGCTAAGATCACCCTGTTTTCTTTCAGGAGCTGTCAGCCCTGGAGCCCCATGGATATCTCCAGGGAGAACAGTGGGGAAGAGAAATCACATCCTCTGCTGCTGAGCTGGGCTGGGCTCTGGGGACACAGGGAGCTCATACAAGTGGGCAGCACTGCAGAGAGACAGTTCTGCCCAGGAGCAGCTCCTCTGCACCACACACCAGGGCTGGGGCACAACCCAGGGAGAGAGGAGAGAAAGGAGAGAGAGATTACAGGCTGTGAGGGCTGTGAGCTCACTGGAGGAGCGTTGCTCACAGCCCTCGATACAGGAAGTGTCTCTCTGCAGGCAAAGCGGCTGCTTTTCCTGGCAGTACCACAAAGCTGGGATGTCCCATATCAGATCAGGATGGAGGCACTCTGTGTTCCTTTACTTTGGAGAAGGACCTGCTCCAGACGAGGGCTTCCCTGCTGCAGCACAGAGCACAGCCCTGAGGGCTGCGTGTGCCATGTCGGCTGCAGGCTGTGCAGCCGGGGCTGCAGCCGCGTGCCCAGGGCTGTGATGCAGAGCAGGGTCCCTGCTGTGCCCTAGGGGCTGTGTGCCGGGGCAGGGACTCTGCCGCCTGCCAGGCGCAGCACTCAGCCTGCCCGGGGAGCTGCCCAGGGTGCTGCGGGGAGACGTGTGGGGGGAAGGAGCCCCCGGCAGGGCAGGGCAGGGCAGGGCAGGGGCCTTCTGCTGCCACAGCTGCTGCCTGGGGCAGGGGGCTCACAGCTGCACTGCACCACCGGGCACAGCCAGGGAATTTTGCAAGGAGGGAAACAAGGCAGGGATTTTCCATTTCCTATTTGTAGGGAAGGGAAAAGGTTGGAGGCAGAAATCTAACAGGAGCTGTAAACTTTGGACACATCTCTGAGGCTTAAAATTCCAGTTTTCTCAATCTGCTGCTTTGTGAGCAGTCTCCTAATGTCCTTTCAGCCTCTCCTCTCCCAAAAGACAGCGCCATCTGAAATTATTGTTCTTTTCTGCAGACGTAAACATACACTTATCCTACAAATATACAGCTTTCTCTAAGACAAATTTAAATGCACAGATGTTGGGATAGCTGATCTGAGGGAAGGAAGGGCAAACATATGATACATGGAAAGTTCCTAAGAGAAAAATATCCAGAAAGCAGTGATATGAGTAGGAGAGATGATGGGGATATAAAAGCTCCATAACCACCTACTGCTTATGGAATGCTGGACCTCGTGAAATTAAACTCAGGTTATGCAGCTAGATGAACACTTTCCCATAAGAAATAAAAAGGTCTATAGTTTGGAAGGAGGAGTGTCTATGAGAATTGCCTCGTGTTGCTGTTAACTTTTGCACTCTGAACAGGACTCCATGCCCAGCAACTGCAGATGCCCAACAGCAGCTCCATCAGCGAGTTCCTCCTCCTGGCGTTGGCAGACACACAGCAGCTGCGGCTTCTGCACTTCTGGCTCTTCCTGGGCATCTACCTGGCTGCCCTCCTGGGCAACGGCCTCATCAGCACAGCCGTAGCCTGCAACCACCGCCTGCACAACCCCATGCACTTCTTCCTGCTCAACCTCGCCCTCCTCAACCTGGGCTGCATCTCCACCACTCTCCCCAAAGCCATGGCCAATGCCTTCTGGGACATCAAGCACATCTCCTATGCTGGATGTATTTCAGGGCTGGATGTATTTACAGGGCTTTCTGTTTCTCTTTTTCATGACAGCAGAACATTCCCTTCTCACAGTCATGTCCTATGACCGCTATGTTGCCGTCTGCAAGCCCCTGCACTACGGGACCCTGCGTGGCAGCAGAGCTTGTGCCACCATGGCAGCAGCTGCCTGGGGAAGTGGTGTTCTTCCTGCTCTGCTGAGCACTGCCAATGCATTTTCACTGCCACTCTGCCGAGGCAATGCTGTGGATCAGTTCTTCTGTGAAATCCCCCTCAAGCTGTCCTTCTCACACTCCTACCTAGAGAAATTTGGGTGGTTGTGATTGGTGTCTGTTTAACATCAGGGTGTTTTGTTTTCATTCTTTTCTCCTATGTGCAGATCTTCAGGGCTGTGCTGAGGATGCCCTCAGAGCAGGGGAGGCACAAAGCCTTTTCCACGTGCCTCCCTCACCTGGCTGTGCTGTCCCTGTTTCTCAGCAGTGGTTTTTTCACCTACCTGAAGCCTCCCTCCATCTCCTCCCCATCCCTGGACCTGGTGCTGACAGTTCTGTACTCGGTCGTGCCTCCAGCAGTGAATCGCCTCATCTACAGCATGAGGAACCAGGAGCTCAAGGGTGCCGTTAGGGAATTATTTGAATACATCTTGCCTCAGCATTAGAAAGACATTCATCATCTTCACACGACCTCCAAAGTCTGTGGAGATGCTGGGATTGACGACATTGAATGTCTTTATTTCTTTTCTTGTTTTGTTTTCCACCTGAATTTGTTCGTTATCCTTATGATAATTGCAATTCCAATTAAATATTATTGTTAATCAGTCTTCTTCTGAAGCCTTTACTTTTTACCAGTTACAAGCATGTTGTACGTAAGGACTGCTGCTCTCTGAATACTGGCCATGGGGCGTAAAGCCACAGCCAGAGTTAGAGAGGCCGGCACCGGGCCTGAAGGGCCTGAAGCCCCTGCCATCAAGGCTGGCACGTGCACAAAGGCCTAAAGCCACAGCCAGAGTTAGAGAGGCCGGCACCAGCCCCAAGGCCTACAGCCACAACAGGAGAGCCCAGCACTGACCCCAGGGCCTAATGCCACAGCCCGAGAGGTCAGCACCAGCCCTGAGCCTAAAGCCACAACAAGAGAGGCCAGCGCCGACCCCAGGGCCTAAAGCCCCCTCCAGAGAGGCTGGCACTGACATTGGAGCCTGAAGCCTCAGCGACAGCCTGAGAGGCCGACATTGGCCCTGGGGCCTAAAGCCACAGCCAGAGATGCCTGCTCCGTCCCTGGGTTTTGTTTTCTATTGGTTCCTATGGGACTCCATTGACCACTATGAGGCCATATTGGTCTTTTCTGGCTTTTGTTGGGCTGCACAAGAGTCATCTTCACTTCTCCGTTATTTTATTATTTTACTTCAGATAACCCCATTGGGTGAGCCTGCTGTTGGTTTCCTAACATTTGGATCTGGGAGGCGTCCATTTCCTTCACTTATGATGAAAGCACAGAAGTGATGCGGGCGCTCGCTGAGGTCACAATTGCTGCCAGCAGGGTGGGAGCGTTTGTGCCACAGCTGGTGAGCAGAGCTGGTGCTCTGGTGAGCGTGCTGCACACGGAGACTGAGCTCTGTGCCTTCTTGGAACAGATCACCCTGTGAGAGCCCGGCAGAAGCACCGCTGCGGCGTGTGCGTGAGCTGGGCACAGCTTAGGCTGAGCAGGCCGGGCAGGTGAGCTGCGTTTGGTGCTGGGCGGTTGCCGGGAGGTGTCTCAGCAGAAAAGCTGGGCTGGGGAGGAGTTCCCAGCTCCAGCGGTGCCCCTCCGCATGGCTGTTTCCAGGGGAAATGGGTTCTTGTTGAGATTCCATCCCACCTTTCGGTGAGGATGATGAAATGTCATTACTCCTTTGGAAATCCGCTGCCGGGCCCCCGCCTTCATGTCAGACATTAAAAAGGAAGGAGAGTGCAGACTTCACAGAGCGCAACTTGTGCCTCACTGCCCCATGGATGGCTGGGTGTGCCATACCCAGCAGGGGTTTCACCAAGCCCCACTGAAGTCACGGCAGAGAGCCAGGTGCTCAGCTGGGGACATGGACGGTCAGAACACTTCTGGGGGAAAAGGGGGACCTGGGGACGCTTGCTGACACAAGCCATGGCAGTCAGACACAAGCTGGAGCTAGCGTTGGGCAGCTCTTGCAGCCAGCTGATTTCCAAGCATTGCCCTCCTCAAGAGACTAAATTGCATGGCAGAAGAAAGCTGGGAAAATGCTTCTTCCTCACGATTTTTCACTTGTTGGTGCTTCCTGCAGGGTTCCTGTCCAAAAGGAGATTTTGGGATCTTAGGAAGAGTGAAGCCAGCTCTTTCCAAGAGCAGAGAAGTTCCTGTGGAGAGAGCCCTCAGAACTTCAGCTTCCTCTGACACTTCAGCGGTCATGTCTCAGCAAGGAGATGGCCGCGGCTGCTATTCCCGCTCTATGAGAGGAAAGGTATGGCTGGGTTTCTTTTGCTTGGTTCTTCTTCCTTTTTCTCATTTTTACGGGCGAAGGGGTGGAGCAAGAGGAGCCCTGCTGGTCCTTTGTGACCTCAGTAACTGGTTGGATTCTGCGCTCAGGAGGACATGGCTCAGGCTGTATTTTCCCTTAGTGATAATTAACGTCTCAGCACTCTGCTATCCTATCTCTGGCACGATCTGGAACCTCTCTGCAAACCTTGGCTGCCCGTTCCCACCAACGTTTCTTCCTTTCTCTCTCCAGAAGCAGCGCGGCGTGGTTCCCTGCGTTTGGGAGCAGCAGCCAGCAGGCTGCCAGAGATCCAACTGCGCCTTTCAGCGCACAGAGGGACGCGGGGGGGACGGACCGTCCTTACTGCCACGCAACAGTGAGTTTCTTCAGTCCTCTGCCATGAAGTATGGAGGAATGAATTTGGAGTATTGCTTCTGAGCGGGTGCAGTGCTGCAGGGAATGTCAAGGAACCATTGTGGAAGCGTTAGAGATGCCAACAGTGGCAGTGGATGGCAGTAGTGAGACAGAGGTCTGTGTATAAATGATGGTGCTTTGAGTTGAGGGAATTCCTTCTAGGGCCAAAAAATACCTTCCTCAACTTTTGCACCTGATAGCGTTTTGTCTGCTGGTGCACCTTTGCTCTCAGAATGCAGAGCTGTCAGGCAGACCGGGGTTCCTCTGCTGCCATCTGAGCAGGAATGAGACCAGGAATGCTTTGTGTAAGCGCCCTGCAGTTTAAACATCATTTTCTGTTTTGGCTGTAAAAGTGTCTTGTTTATTTTGGGGTGGACATGGGCTAACAGGACAATGGTGCTCCTGGTGTCTGTGAAATCAACACACGATCTGTTGTTGCAGGGACGGAGCCTGCGCGTCCATTGAGTGGTGCTGGGCACGGGGGGAAACGGAAAGCCTCCACAGGTAAGAAGCTCTTGCGAGCTGTGGTGTGGGTGCCTGCCTCTAAATAGGGCTGCATGCAGGGTGTGTGTGATGGAGGAGAGAGGAAAGGGCACTGCAGATCTGTGCTGACTGCAGAAGTGGCACAACGCTGCAGCAGAGGAAAGGCAAACTGAAGAAACTACGCTTGAAGACCAGAAGTTTGTGGCTGACTGTGCTGAAGTCTTCCTCCAAAGAGATGCTCTTCAAGTATTTCCTGTCTCCTTTCTGTCAGAAGCTGATGCCAGTGGCCTTCCTCCGAAGCGCAGCCATGCGGAAAGGCAGAGCAGGAGCACCGAGTGTGACATGGCACCCAAGAGAGGTACAGACACACAACAGGCAGCTGGGTTTGGTGCACTGTCTTTCTAGTTAGGCTTTCTGTCTGTCCTTTCCTGGGACTGTTGTCGTTGTGTGTTGGTTGTGGTCATAATCACAGTTAGCATTCCTGCACTGATTAGAAATGTGAACCCACAGTTCACCCGAGATCCTAAGATCCATGACCGTGAACACTCAAGATGAGATGTCCTAGCGTTGTGGCCTTGCAGACTGAAAGTAGCGTTGGGCTCTTGTTAAATCTTGCTGTTTCTCCTTTCTTAACAGAGATTGGTGCTGCGCCAAATGGCAATATCTGTGTGACAGTGGTGCAGCAGGTCCATTTCGAGCGAGCTTGTCAACAAGCAGCAGCTCAAGCTCCTCTCCAGGCTGCAGGGCTTCCTAGAAGAGCAGGTCCCAGCACAGGGGGAAGACCTTCCCCTGCCGTGTGGCCCCGCTCTGTGTCCAAGACCCTGGCTGGATGTAAACGCAAGGGCTTGGAAGAAGGGGAACCAACAGCAGCGCAGCTGCCTGCCAACAAGAGAGCGAGGGGTCAGAGCGGAGATAGCGTGCCAGCTCCAGCTGCACGCCCTGGGCCTGCCGCAGCGCAGAGCTCCAAGCGAAGAGGTAAGAAGGCGCTGTGATACCCACCGTGCTGAGGTGCTGCCCTTTTCAAGCACACTGAGTTTGCTTAGGGTTTGCTTTGCTTTTTCCTTCTCTGTAGAGGGGAAATGGGTTGAAGGCTACAAAGTCCAAAGGCAGAGAGGTGCCAGGATGTGTAACCCCGTCTCTTTCTGTTAGCTCCATGGTGGTCTTCTGCACGTCCCCCTGGAAATGTCATTCACAGAGAGGCTTCCTAGTCCAATTTCCTTTGTCTTTTTTCTGCCATCTGCTTTTATGGTACCCACGTTTCTGCAGTTTTGCTGTTGACAAAATGAATCCATCTTTTTTCTTGCCTTATAGCAAGAAGACGCCGCCGAAAAGAAAGGAGCGTGGAATTGAAGAAGGCTTCCCTGAGAGCTGCCGCTGCACGTGCAGAGGTGAGCCCTTGGTGAACAGACACGGCTCTTGTTGTTCCCAGGGCCTCCGTCTGTCAGACAAGAAAGAGATTGCCAAGTCCCGAGGGAAGTGATGTCCTATCTCTACGCCAGCTTTGTTTCTTTCCAGGCCTCCGCAGTGAACAGCCTGGTGGAGATGATGCAGAAGCTGCAGCTGAAGGACTGAGAGGGGGAGCGTCAGAAGGCAGCGGCTGCAGTGCGCGGCGTGACAGGGCAGCTTTGGATGTAGTCAATAAAAACAGTCACAATTAGAGATTGACAAAGAGAGCACGGCCCGCTTTGTCCAGCGGCACTCAGTGAGCTGCTGCACCACCTCCTCGTTATTCATCTCACGGAGCTAGATCAGAACTCCCACAGCTCCATCAGCGAATGCTGCCGTCTGTTGATGCAGCGCAGGCACCAGTCCTTTGCACTGCCCACAAACAGACTGCCTGCAAAGCACGTGCAAAGAGCTGTGAGTAACAAAGCCTGGCCACGAGCGTGCTGAGTTAGAGAACAATGCTATAGGGATTGCTGAGTTTCCCAGGGCAGCACCGAGTGGTTTTTGCTTTTATGATGAGTGCATGTCAACGGTTCACGGGATGGTTCGGCCCAGTTCCGTGACTAGTGGGGCAGAGGGATTTTGCAAAATCCACACCTCTGGAAAAGAGAAACAGGGGACCTCAAAATAATTAAAAACAGTGGTAACGATCTGAGGAGAAACAAACTAATTTACTAAATATAGTATCGGAATGCAAGATAACACACTATAATACAATAGAATTAGAATTGAAGCTAATAAATCAAATATAATCAGAGAGAGAGATTGTTTGAAAGCTGGGTAGGCCTCACCATAACGCTGAGGTGAGATGCGCAGTCTGGTCGAACAGCAGGGAGAGAGTCTGACGAAGAAGAGCCGGTCAGATGACCTACCAAGGCCTTACATCTGTTCTCCCTGAGCAGAAATGATAACAGCACAGCCAGCAGGCTTCTAGGGAACGTAGTTCTTCTCTTCTGGGACAGGTACCCGGAACACTTTAACTCCCAGTGCACTACATGATGTTATGATGTGGAATACTGATAACCAAAAATCATAAAACCATGACATCTGCTCAATTTCTTCGGCGGGGGACTGAGAGCTCTTGCGCTCTCAGAAGGGAGTCCCTAAAGAGCTGTCAGCTCTGTTCTGTTCCTATGCCCTCAAGGACACTTTCCCAGCAGATCTCCCCCAGCGGTTCCTTAAGAAGCCAGAATTTTGCTCTCTTGAATCTCAGTGTCCTAGCTCTGCTTTTTGCCAGGTCTGCATTCCTCCAGATCACCAACTCCACCAGGGCATGATCACTGCAGCCCAGGCTGCCTCCCATCTTAATCTCTCTAATGCTCTTCTCCACACTGGTGAGCACAAGGTCCAGTCAGGCTTCACCTCAGGGAGAGTTTCTTTACTACAGGAGTGGTGAGGTGCTGGAACAGCATGCCCAGAGATGTTGTGAATGCCCTGCCTCTTGAGTTCAAGGCCAGGATGGATGAGGCCCTGGGCAGCCTGGTCTATTAGATATGGAGGTTAGTGGCCCTGCCTGCAGCTGGTTGGAGCTTGTTGATCCTTGAGGTCCCTTCCAACCCGTGCCATACTATGATTCTGTGATTCTTCTGATGATCTAGACTAGGTGGGAGGCAAGGCAAATGATCTTCTGCTGGTCTATTCATAGAACTTGGCTCCTTAAGTACAATAGGTTCATCACTTAGAAGTAAAAAGAAGACTATAAAAAAGATTATATATATTATTTAATTGTAATTAAATTTATCATAGGTATGACAAACAAACATGAAGAAAAAACTGAAACATCACATAAAATCAATCAGGCTTTTCCTAGCTTTATTTTGTAGTCTTGAGAGTATGATGAACATCTCCTTGATGGAGAAGCAATGTATTTTGGAGCATTTTCCTGAGGGCACCATTGATCTCCTGGTTCCTCATGCTGTAGATGAGGGGGTTCACTGCTGAAGGCACCACCGAGTACAGAAATGACACCACCAGGTCGAGGGATGGGGAGGAGATGGAGGGTGGCTTCAGATAGGCAAACAGTACAGTGCTGAGAAACAGGGAGACCACAGCCAGGTGAGGGAGGCACGTGGAGAAGGCTTTGTGCCGTCCCTGCTCAGAGGGCATCCTCAGCACAGCCCTGAAGATCTGCACATAGGACAGCACAATGAACACAAAGCATCCTAGCTCCAAAAGGACACTAACTACAATAAGCCCAGCTTCCCTGAGGTAAAAGTTTGCGCAGGAGAGCCTGAGAATCTGGGGGATTTCACAGAAGAACTGATCCACAACATTGCCTTGGCAGAGAGGCACTGAAAATGTATTGCAGTGTTGCAGCAGGGAACAGAGAACCCCAGTGCCCCAGGCAGCTGCTGCCATGGTGGCACAAGCTCTGCTGTCCAGGAGGGTCCCGTAGTGCAGGGGCTTGCAGATGGCAACATAGCGGTCATAGGACATGACTGTGAGAATGCAATACTCTGCTGATAACAGAAAGACAAACAGAAAGACCTGTGCAACACATCCTGCATAGGAGATGTGCCTGGTGTCCCAGAAGGCATTGGCCATGGCTTTGGGCAGAGTGGTGGAGATGCAGCCCAGGTCGAGGAGGGCGAGGTTGAGCAGGAAGAAGTGCATGGGGATGTGCAGGCGGTGGTCGCAGGCTATGGCTGTGCTGATGAGGCCGTTGCCCAGGAGGGCAGCCAGGTAGATGCCCAGGAAGAGCCAGAAGTGCAGGAGCTGCAGCTGCAGTGTGTCTGCCAACGCCAGGAGGAGGAACTCGCTGATGGAGCTGCTGTTGGGCATCTGCAGTTGCTGGGCATGGAGTGCTGTTCAGAGTGCAGAAGAGAATGACGAGTCAAGACAATTCTCAGACACACTTCTCCCACCATATTATAAAAGCTTTTCTTTCTCTATGGAAAATGTTCATTTAACTCCACAACTTGAATTTATTTTCATGAGCTTCACCATCCCTTATGGAGTAGAAGCTTAAGGAGCTCTTACTCACCTCTCATTTCCTAATCATATCCCAGTCTTCTGGATATTTTCCTCTTAGGAGCTGTTACAGTGTCTCATACCTTTACCCCAACTGCTCTTAGAGCACCCAATCCCAACCTCTGTGCACTTAAATTTCTGTAAAAGAAAGCTGCCTGTTTGCAGGGTAGTGCTGTGTTCATGTCTGCAGAAAATGACGATAATTTCATCTGGTGCTGTCCTTTGGGAGAGGAGAAGCTGAAAGCACTTCAGGAGATTGTTCATAATATGGCCATTTGAGTATAATTCAGGATTCTCAGAGATGTGTTCATATTTCACAGCTCCTTTCAGATTTCTGCCTCCAATTCTTTCCCCTTCCCTAAGAACAGGAAATGGAAAATCCTTGCCATGTCTCTCCTCTTGCAAAGTGCATTTGGAAACACCGTGCAGAGTAGCTGTGAGCCCCCTGCCCCAGGCAGCAGCTGTGGCAGCAGAAGGCCCCTGCCCTGCCCTGCCCTGCCCTGCCCTGCCCTGCCCTGCCGGGGGCTCCTTCCCCCCACACGTCTCCCCGCAGCACCCTGGGCAGCTCCCCGGGCAGGCTGAGTGCTGCGCCTGGCAGGCGGCAGAGTCCCTGCCCCGGCACACAGCCCCTAGGGCACAGCAGGGACCCTGCTCTGCATCACAGCCCTGGGCACCCGGCTGCAGCCCCGGCTGCACAGCCTGCAGCCGTCCTGGGACACGCAGCCCTCAGGGCTGTGCTCTGACGCTGCAGCACAGAAGCCCTCAGCTGGAGCAGGTCTTCTTCCACAATAAAGAAACACAGAGTGTCTGCAGCCTCATCAGCAACAGGATTTCCCAGGTTTAGTTATCCCACTTTTAAAAGCAGCTGCATGGCCTGCAATGAGACTTACCTTGTCAAAGGCTGTGAGCAATGCTCCTGCAGTGAGCTCACAGCCTGCTCACACACCACACAGCCTGTAAGCTCTCCCTCCTTTCTCTCCTCTCCTCCTGTCACCTTCAGGCTGTGCTGTGCAGAGGAGCTGCTCCTGGGCACAGCTGTCTCTCTGCTGCACTCCCCACTTGTATGAGCTCCCTGTGTCCCAGGAGCCCGGCCCAGCTCAGCAGCAGAGGATGTGATTTTCTCTTCCTCACTGCTCTCCCTGGAGATGTCCTTGGGGCTCCAGGGCTGACCGCTCCTGATAGACAACAGGATCATCTTTGCAAAACGTACTTTGAAGTCAGATGAATTAATCACCAGTAGACAGACTGATTCCAGAAGTATGGTTCATCCTAACAGATTGTGTGTGCCTAGCAAAGCTGTAAATGCCTCATCTGGTGTCATGGTTTTATGATTCTTGTTATCAATATTCCACATCATAACACCATGCAAAGCATGGGGAATTAAAGAGTTAATGCTCCAGTTCTGTGGACTGACAACTTTCTGGATACCTGGTTCTCAGAAGAGAAGAAGAACTGCATATGCCAGAGGACTTTGAGTTCAGAGGGGAAGATAAGTCACGGGAGGAAGTCACGGGATCTATCACTCGCTCGCTGCCTGGCCGTGTGTGGCTGTGCTGCCCAGCCGTGCACCTTCAGTTCAAAGCAAGGCTTTCAGTTTCAGACACTCGCTCTCTCATTTTATTTGATTTATTACACTAAATTCCAATTTTATTTTATAATATAGTGTTGCGTTCCAATATCACTTTCAGTAAAATTAAGTTTCCACCTCAGATCATTGCTGCTGGTTTTTTTCTTCAGGCCACTGGGCCTGCAGGCCTGGTGCCCCCTGTCACGGGCACAGACTGATCTAGACAACTCCATGACAAGACAACACACTCAGTCGTATGGCCTGCTTTTATGGTGGTTGTGTGGAGCCAAAAATTGGACTTGGTGATCCTTATGGGTCCTTTCCATTGCGGGATATTCTAGGATTCTATGATAGTGGGTGCAAGCACGGTGATGTTGGAGTCACGGTGCTGTCACAGTGGATGGGAGCTCAGTGACACCACAGTCACGGTGCTGCCTCAGAGGTGTGGAGAGCAGTGATGTCAGAATTGCTGAGCTGTGGCAGCGGTCAGTATTACAGTGATGTCAGAGTCACTGTGCTGTAAAGGGGAGACAAGCTCAGTGAGTTCAGCGCCACTGTGCTGTCACAGCTGATTTGAGCACAGTGCAGTCAGTCAGGAGCTCTGCATGTGGGTTAGCATCAAACATGGCATCCCCAGAACCAAATGCTCCCAGGGAGGAGATGGTGCCTCCACCTTGGGCCTGAGAGATCTGAAGTTCAAAGTTTCATTGGTATTGACTACTTGTTCAGACTGGGCCCTTCTCACATCCCACATCCTGGGATGAGACACACTGCCCACATGGCACTTGGGCCACACGCCATCCTTGCACCCCATGCAGAGTCTGGCAGCTGCTGTCCCCTTGTCTTTCATTGGACATCTTACAAACCTCCATCTCACTGCCCCAGGAAGGGCCCTGAGCCAGCATGAGGGACAGGATCTCCCTGCCAAGGCTCTGGGGATCAAGGCTTGGCCCTTCTGCTTCATAAGACAAAGGAGGGGTTTCTCAGCATCACAGCCACCATCCCAGTGCCTTTGTGTGCCTGTAATCATGGCTTGCAATTATCTGCTCTAACAAGTCCCTGGAGAAGCTTGCTTGTGAATGGCCCTCAGTGGGGCCCATTAATACTCCAAGAAACTTCACTGTTCCTTCTGACTTTGTCTTCTTGAGCACTTTGTGCAGCCTTCTCTCAGCACTGGAGTTTGATGGACTCAGCAGCAAATGCCCCCTCGGGCCCCTTACAACCTCAAGAGCCCTCCTGTGCCTTGTGCCTTCCTGGCATCTTCTTCGGGTGTTCAGAACTTGTACAGCAAACTAGAGAGGAATCTGGGGAGATCTTAAAGAGGAAGAGACCAGTGGGCATTTAAGAAAACTAGTTGTTTATTTATTTATAGTTGAATTTAAATAAGTTGTTTATTTATTTATAGTTGAATTTAAATAAGAAGTTAAAGCCGCACTTGGCAGTTGATAATGATCCAGGATGTCCCCTAATGAGCTTTCTTCTGTTGCTGTGCGGACAAACGTCCTCCTCAACTTCCCCACCCCATTTCTACTCCCATTGGCCCCATGGCACTGGCATCCCTTTTCCTCCCATCACTCTTCTCCTCTGCAGTCACCCGCTCAGTGTTAAACCTCCTTTGCATCAACTCCCACTGCCTTTCCTCACAGAACCAGCTGCACGTGGGCAAGGAAAGATTTCTCTCTTTTGCCAACAAACAGAAGGAAACGGGATGCAATTGAATGAACAGTGAAACACAGTGATCAACTGCATGCCTTGTCCAAGCTGCATCGAATGAGGTTTGTCTTTCACAGGGAATATGTGTACAAGAAATGAGTTAGAGATAGGAAGGGATAATTAGAATCATAGTTAAGGAGATGAGAAGAGAGTCCATTAGACTTTGGAGAGATGGAGCAAGTTCCAGTAATCTCCCTGAAGGTCACAGATCAGGCAGATAATTGGGAGGGATCTGAGTGAACCAAGAGCAAGGGATGGGGAAATCTGGAGAGCAGTGGGAAGAGCGTGTGTCCAGATGGCCTGCTGAAAACATGCCCTTAACCATGGACATTAATTGAGGAGAGCTGGAGACAGCTGGAAGAAGAGGGACATGAAATACGCAGCAGGGTAGAGCAGCGGTGGAAGCTGGGCATTAGTCCCAGGGCATTGGCACTGGCACCACTGTCTGTGTCCCTGCACCTGAAGGCATCTGTGTCCTGCAAACACAGTTCTGGAAAACATCAAGAAAAATGAAATTATTAGACACAATATTCCCTCAAAGACTAGTGTTCTCAACTTAAAATGTATAAGGATTGAGACAATATTAGCCGTTGAGAAATGTATTAACAGATTTTTGTTGATATCTATCTTTGTTGTCAATTCTCTGTTCCAGTTTCACTGACATTAATGAACATCTTTCAGACTGACAGCTTCAAAAAGAAAAGAAGATCCATTTGTGCCTTGCACAGAGCCTGGTGCCCCCCACAATTTCCCTGCCCAGAACTGTCCATGGCATCCCTCAGTCTTTGCACTGACTGAGTCACACTGTGGTACTGAGCTCCTTCCATGTTCACAGAGCTTGACTGAGATGGTCCCATGCAGCACAGGACGCTTCATGCCATTCATGCCCTTCATGCCAGGTACCCTGCCCCATTCTACTGTGAGTCCACATTGACCCTAGCCTTCCTTTTGCTATATATATATTTCTACAAGTCCTTATTGCCTTTGATATGCCTGGGCAGATTCAACTGTATTTCAGCTTTAGCCTTTCTAAACTCATCTCAGCAGCTACACTAGGACAAAGTCTCTGCATTGCTGTAACATGACCACTTCTTGTTTCCACTTCCGATATGCTTTCTTTCTGTACTGTACCTCACAGACACTTGAAGAAGCCAAGGCGTGCTCTCCTGAAGTCCAGGATTGTGAGCTTCTCTCTTGCCCTCCCTTCAGAATTCTTAACTCCACCATCCCATGGCCACTGCAGCCCAGGTTCTCTTTCACCTTCACATTCCCCACCAGCCCCTCCTTGCCGGTGAGTATGAGATCCAGCAGAGCACCTCTCCTCTTTGGTTCCTCTATGGCTTGCTCAAGAAGCTGCCATCTGTGCTCTCCACGGATCTCCTGGATGGCGTATGCCCTGCTGTGCTGTCCCTGCAGCAGAGACTGGAGTGAAAAAGGCCCCCAAACGGGACAAGGGCCTGACAACATGAGGCTCCCATCTGTCTGCAGAGGGCACCTTCCACTTGCTCTTCCTGATCAGGAAGCCAGGAACAGACACTGTTGGTCTCCTCTGTTTGCCATTTCCATTCACTCTGACCTGGCTGCTCTGCCATTCCCAGGCAGAGCTCAGTGCACTCTCACAGAGGGCAGTCGCCCTTCCTTCCTCGCCCATCCATCATAAAGACTCTGCATCCCCCTTGTGCTACAGGGCAGTTGTGGAAGCCATTTAACCATGTCCCTGCGGTCCAAACTAGAGCAGCTCAGGCCTGCAACTGTACTAAGATTTCTAGCTCATCATGTGTTGGTGTTGTCATTAGCATAAAAACACATAGGTAATCATCCTAATTGGGAAGCAGCATTAGATTTAGTCTGGCTGGCTAGCACATCCATGGTATTTGTGTTCAGAAGGTGGCAAACAGGCATTGGACTCACTGTGGGGCTCAGAGTTGTCCAAGCAGCACAGACACTCCTGGGGCATGGCTTTCCTGAAGGCCATGAGCCCAGGTGGCAAAGAAGGCCAATAGCATCCTGGCTTGGATCAGGAGTGGTGTGGTGAGCAGGACTGGAAGTCATCCTGCCCCTGTACTCGGCACTGGTGAGGCCTCACCTCAAGTACTGTGTTCAGTTTTGGGCACCTCAGTACAGAAAGGACATGGAGGTGCTGGAGCAGGTCCAAAGAAGGGCAACAAGGCTGGGGAAGGGCTCGGAGAATGTGCCCCATGAGGAGAGACTGAAGGAACTGGGGCTGTTTAGTCTGTGGAAAAGGAGGCCTAGGGGAGACCTTCTTGCTCTCTTCCAGTACCTGAAAGGTGATTGCAGCAGAGCGGGGTTGGTCTCTTCTCCCTGGTGACAGGTGACAGGACGAGGGGAAATGGCCTCCAGTGGTTAAGCACTGGAATAGGCTGCCAAGGGAGGCGGTTGAGTCACCATCCCTGAATGTTCTTAAAAACCGTTTGGATGTGGTGCTCAGGGACATGATGTAGCAGAGGGTTGTTAGAGTTGGGGTAGTATGGTTAGGTTGTGGTTGGACTTGATGATCTTGAAGGTCTTTTCCAGCCTGAGCAATTCTATGATTCTATGATTCTATGATCCTATATCCATTCCAAGCCCATCCCATATCCAGAGCCATCCCATATATATCGCATTTCCCGATATCCCCTTCTGTATCCATCCCATATCCATATCCCCACACTCCACATCCCAATCCCAAATCTCACATCCCAATCCCACATCCAACATCCCAACCCCACGTCCCAATCCCACATCCTGTATCTCACATTGCAATCCCAATTCCAAATCTCATTCCCCGTCTCTCATCCCCAGTCCCAATCCCACATCCCTAACCCCGATCCCGATGCCAATCCCATATCCCACATCCCATCCCCTATCTCGTGGGCGCACCCCGACACCCCCCGGCCCCCACCACTGCTCAACCCCGCCCTCGGCCTCTCATTGGTCAGCGGCAGTTCCGGCCTGTAGTACCTCTCATTGGTCAGCGGCAGCTTCGGCCCGCCTCCAGTCTCTGATTGGTCCTGCGGCAGTTCCAGCCCTTTCGTGCCTCTCATTGGTCAGCGGCAGCGCCGCCGGCTCCGATTGGCCGAGGCGCAGCGCGCGGGAGCGGCCGTTTGCAGCCGGCTCGGGGCCGCCCGGCTGTCCGCTCAGACGGCGCCGGTGCTGCAGCCCGGGCTGCCCCGCACGGCGCCGGCGCTGCAGCCGCTGCGCGCCGGAGCTGTCCGGGCAGCACCGAGACGGAACCGCGGCACGACGGGAGCGGGTGCTGCGGACAGCGGCGCCGGAGGTGTGCGGGAGAACGGCAGGGGGCCGGGGGCAGGGAGAGGAACCGTGCGCGGCCCGAGCCGTCCCGGCCTCCCCTCCGCCGTGAGCTGCGGGGATTTGGGACGGCTGAAGGACTCGGGGCCCCCACCGCCGCAGCGCTGCTGCCCGCACCCGGACCGTGCCCCCCCGAGCCCTGCAGTGCTGCTCCCGGTGCCCCCGGGGGTTAAGGTGGTCTGTGGGTGTAGGGGGCAGTGGGGGCGATCTAGTAGGGATATGGGACTTGAGGAGGCTGTGGGGGGGTTAAGGGGGACTGTAGGGTAATATGGGGCTATAGGGGTGGTATTGGGTAATAAGGGGCTCTAGGGGGTTATGGGGGGTTTATAGGGGTGACTATTGGGGGATATGGGGCTATAGTGGGCTCTGGGGGGACATCGGGGGAGATGAGGAAATAGGTTGCTGTGAGGGGAATATAGGGGAATATGGGGGCTGTCGGGGGCTGTAGGTAACTGTTGTGGGAATATAGGGGGATATGGGGCTGTGAGAGGGCTATAGGGAGGGATGTGGGGCTGTACAGGCCTTTGGGGGACTATAGAGGGATATAGGGCTGTGCGAGGGTTCTAGGAGGATATGGGGCTGTAGGGCGCTAGGAGTGCTATAGAGGTGGATATAGGGGTATATGGGGCAATAGGGGGCTTTATTGTGGCTATTGGGGGGATATGGGGCTATGGAAAGCTGCGTGGAACTCTAGAAGGGGTATAAGGGGTATGGGACAGAGGGGGCTGTGGAGAGGATACATGGGACTGTGAGGGGCTATGGAGGGGATATAGGGCCGATGCTGGGCTGTGGGGGGCTATAAGGGTGATATGGGGCTATAGGGGCGGTATGGAGCTATATGGTTCTATGGGGGGGGCTATAGGGTGCTCTGGGNCTATAGGGGGCTGTGGGGTGGATATAGGGAGATACGGGGCAATAGTGGAGTTATAGGGGGATATGGGGCTATAGGAGGTTGTGATGGGCTGTGGGAGGGTATAGGGTGATAAAGGGCAGGGGGGCTATAGAGCGGGATGTTGTGCTGTCGGGTGTGTGGGGGGGCTTGTGGGGGGCTATTTGAGGACATAGGGAGATACGGGCCTATAGGGGGTGTATGGGGAATATGGTTCTCTAAGGGGCTGTGTGTGGCCATAGAGTGATATGGGGCAATAGGGTGGGCTATAAGGGAATGTGGGGCTAGAAGGTTCCACCTTCTTGTCCCCCTTCCTTTCGCTCTTCCCTAGCAGGGTGGGTGAAATGCTAGTCATGAAATTTAAATTAGGATTGGGATTGTACTGGAATAGAATATGATTGTTTTGTGGTCTTAAATCTGAAACGTGTTTTCTCCTTGGGCTTCGCATACAGATATTGTTTAATAATGACTTTGGAGAGGGTTTCAGTATCCAGTCTCCTGATCAGGAAGAAAGAAGAAGGTTTTTGGCGGACTTCATCACGAGTTGAGCTGCTGCTGAAGCTCCACTTGCACCAGGCAAGCAGGTGAGGCCGTTGTGCATCTCAGCCTTTCCTCAGTGCAAGGTAGCAGCGATTCAGTCTGTGCTTTGCGGTGATTTTCCATCAGCACTTCTGCTTGTATCTGAGCACCAGGCATCCGCTAGCGTTGTCTGATGGCTTTGGGCTGGGCAGACACGGGAAGCACTGCCTGCAGCAGCACCAGCTGAGCTCTGTGTGCCAGAGGAAGGAATGCGTGAGACCCTGCGTGACTGTGCGTGTTCTGCAGGGCCGTTCCTCACAGACTGCCACTGACAGACGTTGTGGGGCACTGCAGAGCCTGCTGGTGCGGAGGAGGTAAGCTGGTGTTGATCTGTAAAGCCATTTGATCTGTTTGCATGCAGTCTTTCCCCGTGTTTGTATTTCTTAGTGTTTGTGGCCCTGGTTCTGTTCAAAGATGTCAGACCTCCGTGCGCCTTTGTTCCCCCTCCAGCCGGTTCTGAAGAGCCCTTCCATTTCCCAGAAGGCTGCGGGTTTAGTTCAGCATCTCCTGATGTGTCACACGGATTGAGGGCTTTCAAGAAGTCGCTTATTTACAGTGTTTCAGATGGTGCGTTTTGCTGGACAGAGCGCTTGTCTAATCACACCTCTTAGCTCCAAGGTTTCCTCTGTAGGTCCCGATGATGGCACAGGCATTAAACAGCCCAGAGCTCGCCACTGGGGAGAGACTGCGAATTGCGTTGTGAAGGGAGAGCTGGAGGAGGGGTTTGAACAGCGTTGCACAGGAACGAAAAGCTGGTAAGAGAAGAGGTGTGTGCTGTGAGAGCAAGGGCTGTACGGCTCATGTCTGTGCTCTGACAGGAAATGCAAGGCTGAGCTCTTTGCTCTCTGTTCTTTCTTGCAAGGCTGCGGCACTCCAAAGTGCGCTGTGGATGGGCAGCGCGATG
>JACDJE010000106.1:0-239303 GCA_016647715.1 Pavo muticus
AGAGTACTTGAGTGGCACAGTTTTCTTGGAAGAGTCACTGTGTAAACCCTGTCCAGTGCCTCCATTGTCATGGCACTGGGGTATTTTGGAAGTCTTTTGCAGCTGCTGGGAATAGAACTGCCATGTTAATTCTCATCTCCACTACCTCTCTCTTGCCATAGGTCCATCAACACCAGAACCTGGGACACCCTTGCCAGACATCACAACACCACCTCCACTCTCACCAACTCCATCAACACCTACACCCAGTTCAGGTGAGTGTTTCACTTCATTATCTCTATTTATCTGTGATAATTTTTGCCACTATGCAGAATTCTTAATATAATTTGTATCAGGTGCTTGGAGCTAATTTCCCTTGGTAACTCAGACCTCCTTTAACTCTGTCTTATTGCAGTTCCATCAACACCAGTGCCCACAAGCCCATTGCCTGACACCTCACCTAAGCCTCCACAAATGCCATCCACCCCCCAGCCAAGCTCATGTATTTTTGTTTCCCATTCCCATTTCTTTTTGTCTATTTTACGTTTTCAGTTTTCTTACTTCAGGTCTAACAGCCGAAGTAACAGAGTTATGCTGGAGTGTCAGAGGTTTTCCTTTATTTCCATATGACTACAGAACTCTAGACAGCTGATATTGTAGCAGTTCATTCCAGCTGCCAAACCAGAGGAGTCAGCCTTGTAATGTTTTTGTGTAGATTCTTTCTACATGTTCAGAGATAGCCTTTCAGAATTGGCCACTACAAATTCACTGTTCCACTTTGTATACTGATGTCTTAATATCCTTTTTCTCATATTTCTTCATTGGCCTCTAGCAGAGATTTCTGTGACACCAGAGTACATACTCTTTTTGGGTACAAAGACTGGAGTCTAGCCCAGGCTTTGGAATGTCTTGTTTTCAATCTCAAGGTAGTTATTGGCATGAAAATCCTATTTAGTTGGATGTTCATGATTCAGATCAACTCCTAGGTATCATGTTTCATATGGTGTTTCTCTAATATACAGAAAATGAGTCCCTGGATCAGATGGCTTGCTCTTCATGAATTGCCACAGAATGTGGGTGATTTCCAGTTATGGTAGAAGGGTGTTCTCTCCTGTGGAAAGTTTGCATAACTCCTTTGTACTCTATTCTTGATTGAAGCCATCACTATCACAGCTGAGCAGCAATTAGGAAGTAAAACAAAGTGATTGCAGCATTTACAGCAGAGATTCAGAGGAAACTATTCTGTCTCTCTTCCCAGGCCATGCTTCCTGCAGTGCTTCTGGGGATCCACATTACAACACTTTTGACCACAGAGTTCATAATTTCATGGGAAACTGTTCTTACACCCTGTCCAAAGTGTGTAACGTCTCTCAGAATATTCCATACTTTGATGTGTCCACAACAAATGAGCACAGAGGATCTAACACCAAAGTCTCTTATGTGAAGTCAGTGCAAGTGGAAGTCTATGGCTACCAGATTTCTATGCTGAAAAGCAAGAAAGTGAATGTAAGAAAATACTTGTTTAAAATACTTATTTAATTTTTAAACTAATGTGCACATAGTTAAGTTTTTGGGGTTTCTTTGTTTCTTTGTTTGTTTGTTTGTAGAATTTATAGCAATTTTTCTCTTGTCATTGGATACGTGTACCTCTTCTAGTGAGATTTCAAAAAAACCTGCTTAGATGAGATATTATCTAACTGTGTTCCATTCTCTTTGTGCACAAAATGACATCTTTCACTAAACTATTCCAGTTGCTTGTAGTTGGATGAGTTCCAGCAGCCATACACTAACTTTTACAACTTGCTGTGTAGGTGGATGGCAGCAGAATGAACTTACCCATATATATTGAAAAGAAGATCAGTATTCAAAACAGTGGTGGTTATGTTCTCTTGGAAACCGACTTTGGACTATGGGTGAGATATGATGGAAATCACTATGCAGAAGTCTCTGTGCCCTCTGATTACAGTGGTCTGCTCTGTGGCCTGTGTGGTGAGTCATAGTCTTAATCACTTTTTAATGAGTTGTATAGACTAGTGGTTACTTAAACTTTTTTCTTAGTGTCATACTTAATCTAAATAAAATTACCATTTACCAAAGGAAATAGACTTTACATCAGCAAAGAAAAATTACTGAATTTTTTCAGTCTCTGCACACCGTTACAAATATCTAGTGATATGTTATCTGTCTGGAATGCTTTGAGGTATAACTACAAATAATAATTTTTAACTGGATTTTAAAAAAACCAAAAACACAAAACTCACTTATTAGTGTAAATTAGAGTGAGTAATGATTCTATTCTACCTTAGATAGGTAATGTGTAGAGTAAAACAAAGCAATGAAGGGATCAAGTATGGATGATCCTCAGGTGACAGACTTGAAGAATAAGAAAAAGATACATAATTTCAAAAATTCAAATATCACAAAACATTAAGTAGTATATACAACACTAAAGATAGAATCCTTTGAGAGTCCTTTGAGAAAGAACAGGTCAGACACAAAGGGCACATTCTACTACATTCTGTAAGAAATTCTCTTACAGTAAGAACACAAAGTAACTGAGATTCATGGATGGTTTATGTAGCTAATGAAAGTGGGGTGTAACTGGAATTAGTAGCAATCAGTCGTTTTTCATCAGTTATGTTGGCAATGCCTGAATCTGAGCAGGTTTAGTTGGAACAACATTCTGGAATCCAGGTGATTACATGAAACATACTTCAGGATGGAAACGGGATTGTAGAAATTGTAATAGTAGCTTGTCTTAAGAATTTCTGATTTTCTGATCATTCTTTGATCTAGATCATCTGAAATATTCTAGTTAAATTATCTCTGTGTGGTGGTTTCTCACTTTCAATTCAGGAAACCTACCCAAGGATGTAAGGATGCAAATGATACTATTCCATTTTTAGTCCAACGCTACAGATGAGACCCAAACACAAGTATTCTTCTTATTTTGCTCAGTGCACATTGGCGTTGGATATATACTCTCACTAGTTCACTGCAGTTTCTTTTATAGCCTGAAAACTATGTTTGTTCTACAGGTGTGAACTTCATGTATCCTATAAATCCTTTTTTTTTTTTTTTTACCCTCACAGGTAATTATAATGGTGATCCAAATGATGACAACATAAAGCCTAATGGTGACACTGCAAGCAATTCCAATGAACTTGGACAAAGCTGGCTTGTACCTGAGAATAACACCATGTATGTACAGGAATCCGATCACATTTGCTAATCAAACTCTATGAAATCAAGTATCTATCCACTCACTGGGTTTGTCATCTGGGTACTATTCTGTATCTTCCAATTACCCATTAGAAGTAGGGAGCTCCCTCTTCTTATTAAAGCAGGAATGAGAAGAGGGGTTGCATCCTTTAAGCCTTGTTTTCCAAAGTAAGAACTGTTTATGAGAGTCAGGTGTGATTTCTGTCCAGATCCCTGACTGGAAATCATTAACTTACTGGATCCCATAGCTCTTTTTTTTTTCAGCGAGAACAGTCCTTTGATTCGCCCAAAAGGGCATTCATTCAGAAATAGGCTCACATCAGCCTTTCAAAGAAGACAGATAAAGTCTTCTGAATGTAACAAAATGCACCCTGTTATGTGAGGTTATTGTGCGTCAGAATTCCACAAAAGATCTGGTAATAAGAGATGTACATAAACACTTTATTTTGTTTGCTTTCCCAAGGTGCTCTGTCGGAACAGAAGACCAATGTGATGCTGTGCTGGAGAGTGAAGCAAAGAAGAATACAGCATGTGGCATGATCACAGACCCAACAGGTAGAATGCTTGTAGTTGTCTTTTTGCCTGTTGCTCTGAGCTTACACTGAAGGTGTATAAAATCTCCAGTGCCAACGGCCAAAATTAAATTAATAGGTCAAGATATGTCAACTGATGAGACAGTGCCAAGATGTTCATGTAGATTATGTGAGAATGATCACCAGAAACCATAGCTGCTCTTTGATTTGTAGTGACTTGCATTCTGCTTTCTAAATGAAATAGTTCAGAGGGCACTGTCATTGCATAAATTATAGATACTTCATCTGAAATTCTGTAGATATTTCCTGAATTAGGGATCCCCTGAAGTTGTTTGTAATTATTGGTTTGCCTAGCCAGCAGGTCCTAATTTATGTATGCTATGTTGTGTAAATCACACTGGGAGAAGAAACAAGACTGATCCAGAGGGCCAGGCTTTATTGTATGTGCTCATTTTCAAGTGTTGGTTTAACTTACTAAACAGACAAAGTCAACCTGGAGCACTCAATACATTTGCCATGACAGACAATAGATGATGATGGTGATAAATTCCCCATTTCTTTTCTGTCCTGTTTACACAGGAATCTTCAAGGATTGCCACAACAAAGTGCCTCCAGAAAATTTCTTCAATAATTGTGTTTACGACATGTGTTTCACTGAGGGAGAGGCAACATCCTTATGCTATGGACTACAGGCCTACGCCGAGTCATGTATCAATGCTGGAATATGTATAGAGTGGAGAAATGCTACTCTTTGCCGTGAGTGCTGTGGTTTATAAATATGTATTCTGTATTTAAACTTTAGATTATTCACATTCTCCTCTATCTTTTTCATGTATGATATTTCATTGTATGTAGTGCTTCGAGTGTAGTCTTTTGGTATTGGGAGTCTGCTTTACCTTAAGTACTATTCTAGTATTTATATAATTCAATAATTTCCATGAACTTTTGGATACATTTGGGTCTAATTCTTCAAATATTTATAATTTCCTATTAGTTTATTGGAAAGTTTGAATTATAGTCAGCTGTATCTTATGTGAGCTTCTGCACTGGGAGAGTAACTAGTACTTTGCTTTGCTGAAAATCCACCATCCGCAATGCAAACATAGCTGATATTTCTAGGCTCTCAATATTCATTGATGGCTTTTGGACAAAAATTATTTTATTAAGACATTTTAAGAAACAGGTGTTTCTAGAGTGTTTACAGATATTTCTCTATATCAGAAGTATTCTCATTTATCTCCAGACTAATTATGTTTGGAATAGTATTATGGCAGGAGCTGCTCAGTTTGGTAGAAGAATGACTTTAGAATAGCCTTTGATTAAAAGCACACATAAGTGAGTCCTAGGATAGAACACTGACCATTTGTCTATAAAGAGAAGAAAAAATAGCTTCGAAGCCCCCAGCTCAGATTAGAAGTATGGACTTCCAGGCTCTACAGTCTAAGGCCATATTCCAGGACCTAAATACCTATGGCTTGGTTATGGTGTTAGAGAAGATGATTGCTCAGTCACATTAGTAGGACTGTCTCTCAAATGCTCCTTCCATCAGTAGTTCAAATAAAAAATCAATTAGGAATCTGAAAAAGATAGATGACTGGTGGTCTTGGCTGTAATTATCTGACAGGAGTAAGAGATCCTGCTGTTGTTATGGAAGTGAATGAGACTCAGATGTAGTGATTTTTCACAGATTCTCACATAAATAGTATTTGGGTGTTTTTTTCAGACCACAGGAGTAGACAAATGCTTCAAGACTTCTGTAAAATACAGTATTTTCCCTGAGGAGCTGGAGGGGTGTGAGAGCACAATGTATTTTCTCAGGGGATCTCAATGGAAAAGAATCTGATTTTTAGATCCATTTTTAAAAGTGACAGGTGTTCAGACAGTAACTGCAGTAACAGAGACATACCAGCTGGTACATGAAGAGATGCTTCAATTCCCTTAATTGAGTGACTTGAGTAGTCAGGAAATAACAGAGCTCAGAGGAGTGAAATGCTCTATTTAATCCCTGGATATGAGTAGCCTTGAGAGTTGTGGTTCAAACTAAAGCTTTATGAAATTTACTATTGTCCACTATACTGCTGAAAATGAGGTTTAGATCCATGTAATGCAAACTGGCTTTGAAAAGATGTGATCCCTCCTGCAGCCTTATATCTTCCCTGGCCAGCCCAAGCTTTCTAACCATCTCCTCCCTAGTCTCTCTTTTCTGCCTTAAATTGCCCAAAGGTGGGAGGACAGAACATACATGGTTCTGACTCTGATGAAACTTGAAAGCAGTGCCTCAGCAATTTTTATCTGTCATGACATAGCTGCATTGTACATATTTAGGGGTTTTATCTTCTCCATGCTCCTCTTTTCCATGGCCTCCCTACTGCCCTCTGTCACCTACTAGTGATCTTCAAGGCTTTGAACACAGCTAAGCTGTTTTCAGAAAAACTACCAGACAGCGCTGCACTGCTGCTGTAATCCTGTTTAGATACTAAAGGCAGACAAAACCAGAAAGATTAGAGTTTCCAGCACATCTGGATGTCTTTAAACCTCCAGAAGAAGGATTACAGAATGAAGTACATTTAGGTCTGTATGATCACGTCAGACCTACACTCAAGGCAAGCCTGCAATGTTTGACTTCCCATGTGAAATAAGTGCAGGGTGGCCTACTAGTCTTGCACACCACTGCCAAATGCCGCCCAACGCTGCCAAATACCACCCACCATCTCATGGTGCAAGAAAATTCTTGGTAATCAGTACTCTCCAGTGCCAGAATCTCCAACAACGGTTTTCCTAATTTTCAGGAGCAAACAGTGAAAATGAAAGCATCAGGATAATTTTTATAATATTTTTTTCCTTTTTAGTGATCTTATTTTTTCCTTTTTCCTCCAGCAATGTCCTGTCCTGGAGGCAGCATCTACAAAGGCTGTGGTACTAGGTGTCCCTCTACTTGTGTGAGCTCCTCAGCTGCTAATACCTGTAGCTCATTGCCAGTGGAGGGTTGCTTCTGTAAGGATGGCTATGTTCTGAGTGGAGACACATGTGTGCCAGAAAGCAACTGCGGTTGTGTTGATGACAAAAACCACTATCATGAGGCAAGTTACCATAGACAGTATTTAAAAAAAAAGAAAAAGAACAAAGAACAAAGTATCTCAATTGCTATCATTGTGAGAAAAGACACTATCACAATTGCTATTTACACTGTTAATAATAGCAAAAAAGATTCACTTTGTCATTCTTGATCATTGAGTTCTGTGGTCATAACTGAGTAAATGATCACATATCGTGCACATTCAAATACTAGTAATCTGATTGTCCCTTATGATATTACCATCCTCTTTATCTTATAGTATATAATTCTACATATTTTTTTCTCCTCAGTTGGGTGAAAGCTGGTTCACCAGTTCTTCCTGCACTGAACGATGCACTTGCAATGCTGGTAACGTGACTGATTGTTCACCCTGGGAGTGTGGAGTACGAGAGGAATGCAGTGTTAAGGATGGTGTGCTGGGCTGTCATTCCAACGGTAAGTCCTCCCAGAAAATTCTTTCAGTGTCAATTCCATTATTAGATTCTTATTCTCTCTCTAACTTTCTCATAAATATTTTTTCATATGTGATGGCAAAGATAATTCTAACTGCAGCCAGTGGTAAGGTACAAGAAGACATGATGATCTGTCTTGTGGTCACTGATTCCCTTCTACTGTAATTGATATCTCAAAAATTGATGCTGCCTAAGAGCCTGTAAGGTCCCTTGGATTCTTTTTGTCTTTATCATACAAATTCAAGAAACAAATCACCAGTGCTACAAGTTCTAAATTTGGGACTGAGAGCCATTTCTGAGAGACTGTTTGTTGGCAAGTTTCTTACATAATTATGTATATAGATACATATTTATTTACATTCGTATCGATACCTATATTTACTCATATATTTATGTATTCTCATATTGCTACATTGGAAAGCTCTGGATTACTCTTAATTAGCATGCATTATGGCTACAGCAGCTTATAGAAACAGATAAACAGGTTAGTTTGTTGCCAAGTTGCCAGTTTATATGTAATTATTAAATTAAATTTAGGATATAACTACTGGAAATTTCTCATTTCCAGGTAAATGCCATTGACATGAACCTGAAATACCTCTATGAAAGTTTCTACTTGTAATAATGATGAGGATTATGTTGCTGCACTAATACAAATGTCTGTGGTCAGTTGAGTCCATGGTGAAATCCAGTCCAAAGTCCTTAGATCATTTTTTTCACTTTCAGGCCAAGTAACATGTCAGGTGGCAGGAGATCCTCACTATTTCACTTTTGATGGACTGATGTACACATTTGTGGGTACCTGCACCTACACCTTGGTTAAGTCTGTCAGCTACAATGTCAACTCAATAACCATCCTTGGCAAGAATGAAGACCGAGGGCTAAGAGGGGCCACATACCTGAAAGAAGTCTACATAGATGTGTATGGTACACGAATCACCCTTCAGAAAAGCAAAGAAATCCTGGTAGGTGTTGGTGCTATTTATTCCAGTAAGAATTATCTTTAAATCAGCTCACTACAGTAGCTGTAGGAAAAAGGACCTCAATGTTTCATAAGAAACATGTATGCATATCCTTAATATTTATAGGCACCTCCCTTAAGTTGATGTGGGGAAATATAATTTCTGACCATTTCCCAAGGCTTGTCTTCTAGTTTCATTGTTCTATTGGCCATATCTTGGAGGTGGAGCTCAGAGCCTCTGGATCTGAGAACTGTTGTCTGGACTAAAGAATGTACTTTCCCACTTCAATAACTGTTGGCAGCCCAATTACCTATAGCTAGAGCCCTGCCCAGCTCACCTCAGCTGAAAAGCTGATTTTTGCAAACTATGGGTGGAATATGTAATAGTGAAAGTGTGAAGAATCTAAAACTGTCAGAGTAATCTTCAGCACTCCAAGGAATATAAATTTGAGCAGAAAAGCTTTCATGGGAGATTGTCCATACTGACAAATGATTTATGTCTCCAGCTGAACAATGAGAGGGTCTACACTCCAGTGGAGAACCGGGTGCGGGGCGTGTCCATTGGAAATGTTGGCAATTACCTAGTAGTGGAAACAGACTTCGGTGTGATAGTGAAATATGATGGCGATGACCACCTGGAAATAACCCTCCCACAATCTTACTTCTCAAAGGTAAGATTTACTGTGTAAACATATTGGTATTCTTTCAAAACCACTGCTTGTGTATTTATTTTCATTTTCTTTGTTCTCATATTTTGCTACTGCATCTTTCTTCGTAGCTGTATTGTAACACATATCATTTTTTTCCTTTTTTTTTTCTCTTTGCACTAATTTCCTTGTGTTCCAAAGGAGAACTGACAGAAAATGACCCAGCTAGGGGAATACATCCAGCTTATAGAATTAAATGGTTTGAAGTCTTAGGGTATCATAGCGTCTACTTATTTTCTATTGTTGCAGTCATTATGTCTGAAATATTTAGTACAAGGTTGATTGTCATTAGTGTTTCAACCTTATCATTCCAGAGGCAATGATTAAGAACTCACTGGGGAAGCTGGTGTAGAGCAGATTGTTTTTAGAGTATAGTTCTTGTTTGCTTGCAGGTACAAGGCATGTGTGGTAACTTCAACGACGATTACAAAGATGATCTGTCCTTGCCCAATGGTACACTTGTCAGTGTCACGCAGTTTGGAAATAGCTGGAAAGTGGAAGAAGACAGTGATGCAGGGTAAGCATTACTTCATACCTTCCATCTTTCTTTGGAACAGTCTTCCTCTAAGTGCCTTGTCTATTTTATGACTTTGTAACATACAAATAGCGTGTATGAGATTTTTCTCTTCTTCAGTTAAAAGCCCAAAAGAAAAAAAAAAAGCCATCACCATCAGAAATCACCATATAGGACAGATGGAAACCACAGCCATTTTACTGATACACACACACACTTGGGGAATTAGGCTTTGGAGTAGTCCACAGTGTGGACACAGCCTATTTTTATTTTACACTGGAAAAAATACTTAGAACAGGAGGATGGAGTTCAGGAACAGTGATGGCCAGCTGTTCCCTAAGGTACAGAGAGCCTAGCATGGTAACACAGCTTGTACAACCATGGGTTCACCCTCCAAAGCCCATGCCACAGTGTCCACAGAAGGCAAGCAGTGCGCGTCCAAGGGTGGCAGCCAGGCTCAGCGAAGGGTTCAGATCACCACACAATTTTGCAGAGATGAGGCGGGTCCAAAGTCAAGCTGGAAAATCAGTCCTCTCATCAGGGTCAGGTTCAGTGAGTGTAACCAAGGTCAAGAAGCAGCATGGTGATTGTCATGCAGATCTACTGCTGCTACTCTTCCAGTCGTAGACAGAAATAAGACTGCAGTCTGCAGCACTGTTTATTTAGTACCTTTCAGTGGCAGCAAACTTACCAGTTTCTGTCTCAGTCTCACATATGCCTTTGAAACTCAAGTGCAGTTGTTTCTGTGCTTTCTTGCAGTTGTTTATCAGACTCAAGAGAAGATGATGTTCCTCCTTGCACTGATGAGTATAAACCAATCATTGAAAGCCAGTGCAATGTCCTAAAATCAGACAAATTCAAAGCATGTCATGATCTGGTGAAGCCTGAAGACTTCATAAAGATCTGCACCTATGACATGTGTCGATATGATGGCATGAAGTCTGCTCTCTGCGACATAGTTCAGTTCTATGTGGACACCTGCAGGAATCAAGGCATCACCATTACATGGAGGAATAGCACATTTTGTCGTAAGTGCACAAGAAAGTGAAAAAACAGAAAACTGGATGGCTGACAGCATAAGACAAATGAACAGTATTAGGTAGACAAGTTATATAAAAGATAATTGAGACAAAAATTTCAAAATAAGTAATGTTGTTATGATTTTATGACTTGGCTGTGTTGCTGAACTGTTTGCAAGCTGAACTAGACCCAGTGATAACAAGTAGATGAGTTGTGGATGATAGTGTGGAGTTAGAATGGTTTTGGTAGCCAAATGAATGTCTTGAGATACTGCAGTGAGTCTAAAATGGAGAAACAGTAGAATCACAGTAGCATTTATGTTGGAAAAGATCTTCAAGATCATCAAGTCCAACTATAATAACCACAATATAACCAGAAATAAAAAAACAAAATGGGAAACTGAACTGAACACGGGGATCAAAGCCACTCACTAACAGTTCAGACAGTTGCTTACTAAGGGCCAAGTTCTTGGGTTAATTTCCACTGTACGTGCCACACTTCATCCATTCAACAAAGCTACCATTTAATTATGAAAAAAAAAGAAAGAAAAGAAGAAAAAGTTTTTGTTCGCTGATCAAAATGATCTATAAGAAGGTGGTCCTACACCACTATTTTACAGGCCAAGTTGAAGATATCAGGCAAGAACATTTGTTTGAATGTGTGTAATAACACTCTTCTATCCTCTTCACCCACACAGCATTGCCCTGTCCATCCCACAGCCATTACACGGCCTGTGCCTCTGCCTGCCCATCAACGTGCAATGACATTTTTGCCTCATCCCTTTGTGAGAAGACAGAATCATGCACAGAGGGCTGTGAGTGTGATAATAACTATGTGCTCAGTAATGGCAAGTGTGTTCCTCTCAGCGACTGTGGCTGCAGGGATGATGACAACAATTACTACAGTGTAAGTAGTTCATTGTAGGGTAAATCTCTGACTGCAAAACTTGCAGGAAATTGGTCCTGTATCCAACAGAATGAGAAAGAAAAGTCTTCGGAGTCTATCATTTTAAATATATTTCATTTGGTTAGCAAAAGCTGTGGGCTTAAGTTGTTAGAGGATGCAAGAATGTGGTAATTTGCACCTTGAAGCCAAAATTGAGGCATACTGGAAACTTGATCAGAGTTAATTGGGTAGTCTATCCTATTCCTGTTTTGTGTTCCAATTCCCATGTGGAAGATAAATGGACTGAGACTGCACCTCTCCCAGTTTCATGATAAAATTACACCTGGATTGAGCAGTTGTGAAATGGCCAGCAGGATGCACCTAGCCAGACTCTGACTTTCTATTGCTCAGCACTTTAGTAACATAGCACAATTTGTTTCCAGGCTGGTGAGACCTGGATTACTCCACACTGCACCGAAAGATGTCAATGTCAGCAGAATGGTGTCATCAAATGTCAGAGTTACGGATGTGATTCTAAAGAAACCTGCTTGATCAAAAGTGGAAAATACAAGTGCAATCCAACAGGTATGTGCAGGCAGATCTTCATCTGTTATTCCATGAAGACTAGAGAAGGAGGTGGGATGTGAGTGTCTGTTCTTTCTTCCATGGCACTTCCAAACTTTACAACATGAAAAGGCAGGTCTGACTGTACTATTGATGACACATTATTAAGCACAAAAAAGGCCTCATTTCTCAGAAAGTTAAAGTACAAGACAGGGAATTTGTAGAGAGGAGTAGAACAAGAGTTTGAAAATCTATGTACATCTAGAAACTTGGCAGGTCAGTCTGGCTGATTTTTATATATATATATATATATATATCCACTGCATTTACCAAAAATAAAAGTCTAACATGTACATCTATTAATCCTTTGGCAATTAACTTTTTTATTTTCTCCACTGCATATTGATTTGAAAATATGAAAAATAAAGGCAAAACAGGACAGAGTAGATCTCAACAGATACTTAATAGCCAATCTTGGTGCTTTTCATCCAGTACTTGCTTTGGCTAAGCTCTTATATTGAGGTGTCGGCCCTGCTATGTTATGATTAATCCCATGTTCTCATGGTAAATTGGACAGCTTAGTAGGTAGCTTGTTGACTAACACCTTTACACTTCAATTTTCAAGAATAGGATGGTATAGGTCCTACTGTATTGATGATCAGTGCGGGAGCATAGAGCAAATCCAGCCTCCCCTTACTCCCTTTTCACAGAATGTCACAGCTGAAGCACCACAGCAGTCTTAAGGTATTGCATTTTCACACAGTAGTCAAGGAGAATACTTAGATGATAGTCACTGCATCTGAAAGGTCTGGTGAACCCAATGACCAGTTTAGTAACTTCAAAAGAAATCAATGTTACAGCAGTTACACTGTCTAATTTCAGAATTAGACACCTGCTTGTCATGTTCAAATAATTTTGTAGTAATATATTGCTGAGGATTATGAAACCAACATCTTTACAAGCCCACTGCAAGCCATGCTGTGTGGCAGACATTCCTCTGCAGAGGACTGATGTGTACTGCTTAGTGCCTATAAAGGCGATAAACCCTAATGCCATGCTTCAGTTCAATTGGTTCCCACTGGCTCTCAGCAGAAGAATGAGTTTCTCTGGTTGGCTCTCCATCTGAGTGCCCATTTGCTAGAGTGATGCCTGAGCACCCATTTTTATTTTGAGAGGATTGCATATTAGCAGCAATTATTTTTATCTAACCTGTATTAAACAGATTTATGCATAAGATTTGGTACGTACATTCAGATTGGAAGGCAATGAAACTCTTTTTCTTTAGGTTTTGGGAAGTGCCGGATCATAGGCGATCCACATTATATCACATTCGATGGTTTGGTGCACCACTTCCAAGGGAAATACACATATATTCTGACTCAGACCATCCCTGACCTACCTGATACTCTGACACAGTTCAGTGTTGAAGGCATGAACTATCCTCTTCGTCTGAATCGACGCATTACTTACCTGAAAGAGATTATCGTCAACGTTTACAATCACGAAGTGCGATTCAAGCAAGGCAAGCAGATACTGGTAAGTCTCTCGCTGACTGCAGAGCACTGACAAAGGTTCTCCTTTGTAGCAAAACAAAGAAATTAAAGGATTGTTCTAAAGAATGTAAGTATTAAAGCTAACAGTGTAATTACAGGAGTACTATGGGGCAAGCAAAAGTGTGATTTCAGTTGTGGTTTTTTTTCTAAAGCTGTGAAAGATAGATTCTACTTAAAATGAATAAATAAATGGACATTTAGGAATAAAATGCCAAATATCCAAAACTTACAATAAAGCCACACAAAATACGATCAGTGGTAGGGACAAGTGTGAATTACGCTGGGAAAACTCCATTTCTGCCCTCTTTGTTGGTCCATAATAGCATACTTTGGCTCATACATGCATTTTTGTTCAGAAGTGGAAACCTCTCAGGGATGATAATGGTGTAAGAACACTGTGTCCAGATCACTTTCCTTAATATACGATTTTGTTACTTTAAAAGTTGAATACTGCATTTTTTACCTGGTTAAATTATCTTATGTATTTATCATCAAACCAGAAAAGAGGAATGTTCCTTTGTAGCATTTACCTGCATCAAAGCCACATATGAATTTGGCAAGTATAGTATAAGTATGAACTTATTCTTTCCCTTTTAGTTGGATGGTGTAAGGGTGAGAGCCCCTGTTCGTCCCCATGATGGTATTCGTATATATCAGAGGACAACAAGAATTTACCTGGAGACAGATTTTGGCTTATACGTGAGCTATGATGGTGATCAAAATGCAGGTAAGTGATACTAAAACAATCTGCAGGAGTATTTATGCACCATGTCAAAAAATGTTATCATCACAAAGTAGGTCTAAACCCAAGATAAAATTAGAAATTTTCACCCTTTAAGCCTGTGGATCTTTGTGACATGAACTTCCAGAAAACCGAAACAAAAATTATTTCTCGTGGAAGTTGGCATTTCTTTATCTGAATCCACCTGAATTTAGGAGAAATTGTATGTGGAGTCAGACTGTTCTACTACTTTTAACGTTAAGTAAGGCCTGAGTGATGGAAACAAAAGCAAACAACTTTAAGCTGCTGATCAGGATGATGGGGCAAAGTCTGGATCTGCCCCTTTCCCAGCTTAACCCAGTTACAGGACTGAGGTCCTCAAGCTGAACAACTGAGAGTGCATTCTTTTACATGCTTCCTCTCAAGCGTGTTCCAGATAATCCCATTCTTTAGTGTTTCTCATCAGGACTTTTATATCATGCATACAGAACTCATTCATGTAAGGTGAAAACACATTACCTCGTCTATTCAAAGTGGAGTTACTCCTGCTTTACAATGTAATATAGCCACAGTACTTCTGATGATTTCAAATGCTGCATCACACTACCAACTGCAGTCTGAATTGTGGAATTCAGTACTTCACACTTCTTTCCACCTCCTCCATATACTCGGAAAAAAATATTTCTTTGTAATGGCTATTTTTTTCCCTTGAATTTTCCTAGATATAAAGCTGGCCAACACCTACAACAACAGAGTAGAAGGTTTGTGTGGTGACTTTGACGGGAGATCTAGAAATGACTTCACAAACCCAGATGGTGTTTGGCTGAAGAATGTGAATGCATTTGGTGAGAGCTGGAAGGTTCCTGTGAAAAGAACCTCTCGTTTCAGGTACCTCATTTACTACTTAGTATCTCTGGCAAACACAGCTACTGGAAGTCAGGAAATTAAGTCATAGTTAATGTTTGGGTCTAACTATGCAGTCAGGTTTCTGTTACTTCTTCTTCCCTTGGTCTTCATATGGGGCCTTTTCCTGCTCAACACTAAGGTGAAATACCAGTGCCTTTCCATCTTGACAAAAGAGGCCTGAGCTGTCACTGCATTTCTCTAGTTCAGTGTTCTTCTTTGGAAACACAGCCATTACAGCAGCTAGGGCACAGGGATGAATAAGGTATCTGCCAAGCTCATGGGTCCTGGCAAAGATTAAATGCATCATTTGCTGGATGGACAGGCAGATCCTGATTCAGTGTCATCCCTCCCTCTGGAGCATGAAGGCACCTTCAAAATCCATCAAGATGAATTCACAGTTCCTCACAGAAGAGATTCTTCAAGTGTCTAACTTCCTTACTTTCATGACTACATTGTGTTTTCTGCTAGTACAAAAAAAAAATGGGACATTCTTTTAAATAAAAATCAGTGTGATATTTGTGATCAGGCTGAGCTGCCCTAATTAGTCCATAAAGAACACTGAAACAGGGAACTAAGTTTTTTTCTCTCCTTCCACCTTTTTCAGTTTGCTTTGAAAGGTTTTTGAAGTTTCTTAACCATCAACAGAAATTATTATATTGTTTGTTTTTTTCAGTATGTAAGTAGAATTGTATTAGCTGTCAGGATATAATTTGGCTTCAAAAACCTGTCCAGCAGAATAGTGGAAAGCAGCATTTAGGCTAATGTTGAGCATAGAGAGGCTCTGGAAGCTATGCCTGGAGAAGAATTCTGGCACTTCAGGCATGTAGCCAGTTCTTCAGTGAAAGTGAACATACCTCCAAGAAATGGTGGTCTACTCCAGCTGCCTAGAATTCAATCATTATTGAATGGATTAGGTGAAGGAGGCCTAGATGAAACCTGCACAATATAGAATGTCCATGGAGATAACAACAGCTATTCTTTTTGATTTAAAAACCCATATATCTCTGAAATGGTAGGAATTGTTCTAGTACATCTTTGATTTGGTTTATATACGCACTTCACATTCAGTATAAACAATGAGAGAGAAATAAGCTGACACTTCTATCACAAGGCAGAAATGCTGTTACTTGCAAACTAGTGCTATGAATGCTGGATGTACAGAGATCTGATGGTTTCATAATGACTTCATTTCTAGGCGAGAAGCCGTTGTGGAAGATGAGCCTGATGAGGAACCAGATACAGGGCTCTATCAAGGCTGCAGTGAAAATAAGCTGACGCAAGAAAACAGCACTTCTAAATGTCAAATTCTGACTGCATTGGACGGTCCTTTTGCAAATTGTCATTCTACAGTCCCACCAGAGCCCTATTCCATGTAAGTGTCTGCTGCAATCTGGGCAATTTTTCTCTGCACTTCCAAAACAATTTTGGAGCTTGTCTCTGGTAAGAACTGTACATCTTCAGTTTCTAGGAACAGAGGATAGTAAGCGTCTTTGGAGAATTTGGCCCAGTCCTTCTATTAGTTATATGTTCAGTTCCCTTTATTTTGTTTAAAAAAAAAAAAAAATCTGTTTTTCTCTCTATTTAGTTTCACTTTTCTGTTATCTCTAGAAAGTAGCTTTCCTCTTTACCTAAAGCAGTAGCATTGAACATTATACCTGTAGGCTGGAATTTCCAGTGTGCTCAAAGTTCTCATTCACATTCAGTGACAATTCAGTCAGTACCTGCCTCTATTAGATTCTTTTTAGCAATTGTAGTTTCGTAAAATGCAGTCTTCAAGTCAGAGCTGCAGAGACTAAAGCAGTCAGTGACAGTTCTTCAGTCCTTCACAGAGCTGTGCAAAACACATTTAGTGAAGAATAACTAACATGGCAGTGGCAAGAAAGTTCCTTCTGTTTACCTGGCCTCCTATGTACACAGTTCCCACATACATGGTTTTGAACCATATGAAACCTGTTGATTAATTCTTAGGTTCATCATTCATCCATCATCAGTCAAAGAACAGCCAAGCAGCTACCAGATTTCTTTACTCATATAGTTGTAAGTAATGTACAAAGATAGGTGGTGCCCACTTCAAAGCCTCTCTTAGCTGTGAGAGGGACGTGAAAGTACCTTAAACCAAACAAATGGACCACTGACTTCAGAGTCTATATCCTGATTCTTAATGTAAGCTCACCTTTCTCCTCACTCTAGAATTTGGTTGGGCAGCCTGTTTTACTTTCTTAGTGGCCGCTTTATTTTTCTGAGATACTGTGTGTTTGCAGATCCCATTCACCTCAGTTCTCACTGCTCTGAAAATCAGGCCACTGATATTCAGATGATCAGCAAAGTTGAGAAGGTAGCAGCAGCAAACGAAAAATAAAAGGTACAGTGCATGAATGCTTTCTCATGTTGCACATAGGAACTGCGTCTTTGATATGTGTGTGGAAGAAGATGCTGCTGACACATTATGTCGCCATCTCAAAGAGTACGTGCTGGCTTGTCAGGAGCAAGGAGTCAGTATGGAAGGCTGGAGGCAACAGACAGCTTGTGGTAAGTACAGGAAGAAACTGAAAGTGTGGTTTCTTGCCTAAAGGACCCTCAAAATGTGAGATTAGAGGTTTTTGCTAGAAGCACTGTATGTCAAAGCTTCTTAGGTCTTACAAATGTTGATTCACACTTCAATCATTGTTCATAGTTTAGCACGCACACTTGCTCTTCTGTCGCTGCCTCTGAGTCTTATGCTGATGTTCTGTATTAGACTCCACCTTAGAAAGCTGCTTAGGGGAGCAGAGCAGTCAGCTCCCCTGCCATGAGGAGTTCCGTGAGAAAAATAAAATGTCTCCATTCCCAACTGGTCTTTCAGACTGAAAAATGCTGAAATAGAATTTACAGTAATCTCAAACCTCTTTTTCCTAAAGTTGTTTTTTTTTTTCCCCAAGCTGAGAGGTTAATCTGGGCCATACTTACCCTGCATCTCCCATGGCAGAGGATTTTGTATTTCTGATGAAACGCACTTCTCAGAGCTGTGACACTACTCTGATGCTTTCAGTGATAGCTACTCTGTATGTGTGAGAAGTAATTTGATATCAGTGCGAACCTGGACTCAGAGCACAGCATATGAATAGCTTTGAGAATGCATTTCCTTACTGAGGAGTCATTCACTTATAACTTCATTACCATTATATACGTATGAACATTTCTGTGCATGTTCATCATTTTGCCTTTACAAAACAGCTCTGAAGAGGCAATGTGTAGCAGCAACCTGTCATAACTGGACTCTCCTTATTCTTACAGAGATGTCATGTCCACCCAACAGCAAATACAACTCATGTATGACTGCATGCCCAGCATCCTGCAGCGACATGACCAGCCCCTCTGAGTGTGAATCGCCTTGTATTGAAGGCTGTGAATGTCTCCCTGGCTACGTTCTTAGTGACTCTGACTGCGTGCCTTACAGAGAATGTGGCTGCACGTACCTTGACAAATATTATGAGGTACAGTGTCTCAGCAGGCCAGACAGCTCCTGCAGTGCTAAACAATATTTTCTTGTGCTAATTATTTTGATAATCTCTTTGTTCTCCTCAGCACGTAACTTTGCATTAGAAACAAAGAGCAGTTTATTTAATAATATTCTGGTCTCTGGAGGAAGGGAAGAGAGAATACATCGCTCAGTCTGCCTCTGAAACTCTGCCTGTCAGAATACTCTGCAGGCACTTGGGGGAAGCATGTGATTACACTATGACCTCCCTGTTAATTTCTCACCTTTATTACAGTAAACAGCCACAACAGGCTCTAAAATTTACAATACACCTGTTGCAGAAAAATTCTTTTGGTCACCGTGGTCCCTCTCCTCTCAGTGAAGAGTGGCACAGGAGGGGCTGAGAGTCTGAAATGCTGGCTGCAGCATGAAGAGAGCCCTTGGCAAGGCTGGATTCTGAGGAATCCAGAGATTCCACCCTTCCAGCTGTGGGATAAAAAGCTTTGTAGTCATTTCAGCACTGGAGATTTGATACAGACAAGGCCTACAGCAAGTAAAGATGGTGTTATGGGAGAAGGTAGACACTCTAAACAAATGGGGCTTGCCAGAGAAGTGACACATAGCACCTTTGCACATTGTCTTGGAGGCACGATATGATGCATTTGCGACTTTATCTTCAGCAACAGTTAGATATGGTTGGTTGTCCGTGTACCCAACCTGGGGCTAGGATCTCACACCTCAAACTTTCATCAATATTCCTTGAGTTTCAAGGAGCTGGCTTAATGACCTGCTTGCTTGCTTTCTGTATTCAAAGTACAAAAAAGAGAGATCTGCCATGTTGACATTCATCAGGAAGAATCAGAGTAGCATGGGGCTCCAGTGTTCCATTCATGTTTCCCTGCATGATTTTGATATTTTTTAACATTCAACTGCTGTCTTCCAGATTGGAGAAGTGTTCACCACTGATGACTGCTCCCAGAACTGCATGTGCACAGAGAGCTCCACTGTCACCTGCTCTAACATAGAGTGTGGTTCTGATGAAATATGTAACATTGCAAAATACACTCGTGGGTGCTACAGGAGTAAGTGAACCACTAAACTTATTGTGTTTTCCTTCACTGCTAAGAAGTCTTGAGTTACTGCTTATAGGACGTATCTGGGTCTGGGGTAGTTGCAACAGTCTGAACAGAAGAAATAATAAGCTTACTTAATAAGCTTACTGGAGAACTTTCTCTGATGTTTTGTTGTAGAAAGTGTTTCTTTCCCATACTCCTGTTATCAAGTACAAAATAAATAACAGGCCTTAAAATACAGGGCATGTCCAGCAGCAGCAGTGTAATCTAACCAAGAGCAGTTCTCTCAGGGATGGTTTACATGAGATTCTGAAGTGTTTCTCCTTCCTTTTTTGCTAGCTGGACCGTGTATGCCAAGTCCTTGCCAGAATGATGGAATTTGCTCTGAAACAACCAATGGCACCTCTGACAGCTACTACTGTGAATGTACAGAGCTGTACACGGGACAAAGCTGCAACATTGAAAGGATAGGTAATAAAACTATTTTGGATTTCACTGCCTGAATTACACACACCACTATATAAAAAAAGAAGTGTGTCATTGTGGAGAAGACTAAGCTGGCTTTTAATTTCCATGCTGCGAATCAGTAAGTAACCCAGTGGGAGGGGGTGTCAGATCAGTCTGGGACCTCATCACATCTTTGCAAGGGCAGAATGTAGTTTTAGTCACAGGCAGAGTGGAGGCTGTCACTAGAAATATCCCACTACATGTTCCAACCAAGTCAGCAACACTATTCCTTCAAGTAAAAACTGGGCCTTGTACCACAAGAAGGGTGGTCATGTCTGTTCTGGTACGTTCAAACAGAAAGAAGGGGGCAGGTCCCTCAGTAAAGAGATATTAGAAAGCATGACAGCAGGGCTCTGCAGGGCATACAGGACCTTGGTCTGACACCATTCCAGAAAGCCAGTTCAGTCAGAGAACACAGTATAAACCAAGCAGACAGGCATGTCTGCTTCCTGTTCAGATTCCACAGAGTGCAGATTCACACTTGAAATTGAGGAGAATCTTCTGTTCTCAGTGCTCTAAGCTTACAGTGACCAGGATCATTTCTTCTTCAGATGACACAAGTATCCAAGAGAGTTCTCAGAGCAATACAGTTGCCATCGCTGTTGGAGTTATTGTAGCAGTGGTTGCTGTCGCCATTCTCATCACCTCTGCACTGTATCTGTTCAGGTAAGACTATTCCCAGCTTTGCTGTATTCAGCAAGGGCAAGACACGCGCACTCATTTTAGCATCTGTACACCCCCAAACTCCTGCTATTCCCACACCTGCAGAATCAGAAGTACAGCATTCAAGATATCATTTGAGGAATATGAGGGAAAGCTTTTTTCTACAGGAATGAAGATGTGCCATTCCTATTACATAAGGCATATGCATCACTACCACAAAACATAGGATTCTTCAGAATCTGACATACACACTCACACCACCGTTTGACCTCCCATTACAGATAAGAAATTAAATGTGGTTGTTGGTGTTTGTTTGTTTGTGTACAGAAGGAAGAGAAAGGCAAATGTAAATATCAATGCACGGAATTCATCTTTGCACAAGTCTGAGGATACATCAGGTGACGGAGTACGTGAGCACAATTATGGCTACGTAGTGAACGCTGCATTTGACCAAGATGAACCCCAGAGTACATACCTGTAGTTAGCATGGTTTGGTTTGTTTTTTTTTTTCGATTCATATGTATTACTTTCTGCTCTTGTATTTTAATAATATTTCTAACACTTTCAGAATAATAAATAAATAATTGCATTTACTGAAGGCTTCTGAAGTTCTTCATCTGAAATATATCTCAGCTCTCATGTTGCAGACTCAGACTGAAGTAAGTCTTATCTCACATTATGCACTGTGTTGTCCACAGAGGCTGTTCAAGTAACACTAAGTCCAGACAGAATTCAGTAGCACGGTTGTACTGCACACTGTCACATCCATACCTCTGATAGAGGCAGTAGCAGCAGACTGACAAGGTCAGAATTAATGATAGCATCTCAGGCAGGTCATCATGAGACCACCTTACCCAAATACTTAAACAGGAGAGAAACAGATGACTGAGCTGGAAACAGTTCTGCTCTTTTGGCAAGGCGTGATTGACTGGGGAGAAAAGAAAAAATAAGACAATATCAAACTCATCTGAAAACAGATAACCCCACTCCATCCACCCCACTGGGAGTGCCAGTCTGAAAGAAGTAATTGTTTGAGTGACAGCAGCTTCCTTGCTGTCCATCTGGAGTGGACAAGAATGAGGTCTGTCATCGGCCCTTGCCTGTGGGTGCTAATGCCAAGCAACAAAACCTACATGAACAATGAGATCCTGTCAGAAGTTCTCCTTGAGGTCTTTGTAGACTTCGAAACTGACACACTTACAGATGTGGTTAGAGATTTACATCAGCTCAGGCTTGGACTCCACTAAGGACTCTTCAATAGCAGAATATCAAAAGTGTTCGTGGCAAGACTTAAGCATTGTACTGATTTTGGCTGAGTTAGAGCTGATTTTTATCAGAGCAGCTCCTATGGTGCTATGTTTTGGATTTGTGGGGAAAAAAAAAGAAAAGAAAAACAAAAAAAACAAAAACAACAAAAAAAAAAACCCCAAGAAAACAGTGTTGATAATACACCAATGCTTTAGTTATTCCCAAATGGTGCTTACATGAAGTCAAGATCTTTTCAGTTCTTCATGTTGCCCTGCCAGAGAGCAGGCTTGCAGCACACCAGAAGCTGGGGGGGGGTGTACAGCCAGAACAGCTGATCCCAATGAGCAAAGGGATATCCCAAACCACGTGACATCACACTCAGATATAACAGGATATTGCTGCTGTTCCTGTGCTCCTGCACTGGACAGGCTGGATCTCCAGTGTTAACCCACTGTCCCAACACCACTCAGGGAGCAGAAGCTCTGCTTAGGCATTGTATAAGCCCTGCACAAATTTCCAGTGGCATGAGTGAAGCTCTGAGACACAAGGAACAACTGATTAAAAAATTTATTGATGGCAGCAGCTATTTTGGCAGAAGCTAGTTAACCTCATTATTTTATAAAGGGCTGAACGACCCATAATGGGGGGAGGGAGTGAGGAAGAGGGGTAGAGGAAAGGTTGGGATGACCATCTTGGGTTTCAGCCACATTTCTGGTCCAGTTCCTGATCTGTTGCTGATGGCAGTGGGTGCACACACAGCTCCTCTGAGTTGTGCTATTTATATACCATTACTTCACATGTGCAGTTTGAGATTTAGAATACTCTGGAAATGGGTTGGTGGGGCTTCAAGTGGTCTCCCCTCACCAAAATTACTGCTTGTTGACCTTTCTGAGTGTCCAGGTACCGTTTGTAATGATCTCTCCCTGCTCTAAGTTCACTTGTTATTGCTCAGCAGTTCTTCATGGTCTCATGAGATAAGGAAATATGTCAGACAAGTGCTTCCTTGCCTTCAGCAAGGCCCCTTCCTTCACCCACACCTTATCTCTTTCCTGCGGTGACCTCCTTTTACTCCTCTACCAAATGTTTGCTTCTCAACCTCCCTCAGAGCTGTTAGCCAGAAAAGCACTTCTAATCCCCATGGGCAGTCAGGTGGATAAAAGGCATTTTGCTCGGGTCCATTCAAGAACATGCCAGCTGTCCGTACATGCACAGCCCAGCCATTGAGGAATGGATGTGAATGGAAAGGGGCTTTCAGCCTCACTACATAATGAGAATGAATCAGTGTGAGGGACCTACCTGCCTACAAACAAATTGCCAACGTCATGCTGCAATTTCACCACATTTCTAAAAGCAGCTTTCCTGCCTGTTCAGCAGCAGCTTCCTATTGCTCTCCTGTACTTGCTAACAGTGCAGTTCTATGAATGTTGAGTGCTGCTGACTGTGCTCACCTCCTGGTGTAGCTGCTGGGAGCACAGGACACCCCACAACCTGCAGGATCACAGTTCCGGCTCTCCCAGGTAATGCAGCCTATCTGTACGCAGGTGAAGCAGATTTGGGGGTTTCCATGGATACATTTGCTATTTCAGTATCATGGGAATTGCTTTGGGTTTCCACTGCAAACACTTGTAAGTGCTTCAGACTTGAAATGAGGTAATAATGAAAACAGAACTGCAAAGCAGTGTTCCACTGAATTAACTAATTCTTGTCAGTAGAAGCCAGAAAGGTGACAAATCTGACTCTACTCAGATCTTACAAATCATCCAGCTCTCCTAACGCTGGGCATTAAATCCCCTGCTTGGTTCAGCTCACTCAGAGCACACACCTCCTGGTGGCGGACCCTCCCTTCTGGCAATAGGCATGGGGTGGCCACAGCTGCTCAGCTGCACTCGCCCATCCCTCAGCTCAGAGGACGTTGTTGGGCACAGCCACGCACTCCTGTATCGGGAGGAAATCCCTGGGCCACAACACAAGACACATGAAAAGTCATCCTAGACTTCTTTGCCCTAAAACGGCAACTGGGACGGGCTCTGAGCTCCACCTCCGTCTCTCCCCTTTGCCAGCAAAGAAGTGAAGTGGCAGAGCACCGCACCGAACGCACCGCCGCTCACTCTCTGGAGGACTCCCTGTGAGAGATGCTCGTTTACCGCTCTCCCCGTAGTGTCGCTGCGCACCCGGGCATCGGGCTCAGCGACAACGCGGGGCAGCAGGCAGCCGCCCGCTCCTCGCTATTTATAGCTGCCGGGAGGAGCCTGGGGCCGGGCCGGCTTCCGCCTCTGGACTCGCTCGGGGCCGCGGCGGCAGCAGGACGGACGCAGGGGGTGAGTGGGGAGAGCGTCGGGCGGGGAGCGGGCGCCTGCAGCAGGATGCGACCCCGGGGTGCCGAGCCCATGCGGGCACAGCCTGGGGCACTGCGGCCCCGCCGGTGTGCGAGAGCGGCTGCCACCGCCCGCCGGAGTCGGCCCGGGGGGGCTGTTTTGAGGAGAGCCTGAATGGGAGCAGGGCTTGCCAAGGGACAGCTTGGCCCCCTCACCCCAGCAGAGAGCAATGGGATGGGGGTGAGTGCTGGGAGCTGTTGCTGGCCTGCCGTGGCTTCACCCTTTGTTTCCATTGCTCAGCGGGACAAGGGTGGATTTCACTCCTTGCCCTCTGCCAGCACACTGATCACAGCCAGGCCCTGCAAACAGCATTCAGCGCAGCAGCGGCCAGCTGTCACCTGCCTGTGCTGCAAGTGCCAGGCACTAATGACCTCCTGACATGCCAGCCCCCAGCAAACAACCTCTCTGTATCCCAGATCTCCCCCTGTGCCTTGTCCTGAGCTGCCCAGCCAGAGAAGCATGTCCTGAGCTGGATCTTGCAAGATGGCAGCAACCGAGAGCTTCAGTGCCACCCACCCTGGAGATCCTCAGCCCGGGGACCTGATTGAGATCTTCCGGCCAGCGTACCAGCACTGGGCCCTCTATGTGGGAGATGGGTACATCATCAACGTAACACCCGTGGGTAAGGCTGGCGGGATGGGGTGGGTGCTTTGGAATGGCCGAGAGCACTGCTTTGTACCAAGGGCAGGTGGTCAGCCCCAAATGGCAACTCCAGGATGGGAGAGAGGAAAGGATGGGGGCTACAAGCCCCACAGGTGGCACTTCCAGGGTCCAGGCAGAAGCTCTCTGGGGTCTTAGCTAGGCTGTGCGGGACCTGCCTGGCTCACCCTGTGCCTTCCCCAGAGGAGGGACCGCCAGCCACATTTGGCAGCGCCAAGTCAGTGTTCAGCCGAAAGGCCATGGTGAGGATGCAGCTCCTGAAGGAGGTGGTGGGAAACGACACCTACCGCATCAACAACAAGTATGACGGCACCTACGCTCCCCTCCCTGTGGAGGAGATCATCCGGCGCGCCGAGTACCTCATCGACCAGGAGGTGTCCTACGACTTGCTGGGCAACAACTGTGAGCACTTCGTCACGCTGCTCCGCTATGGGGAGGGGGTCTCTGAGCAGGTAAGGCAACACGTGCTGCCCAGGGCCCATCCTTGTGGGGTTGGCACGGAGACACTTAGTGTGAGTCTCTGCACCGTGGCACAGCCCCAGCAGTGCATGGGGACAGTACAGCCCATGGGCTGGGGTCCCAACCATCACAGGCTCACAAAAGACCCTGAGCAGGAGGCTCACTGGGACCTGGGGGTACTGCTTCTGTTCAGCCCGAGGGTGAAGTCATGGGATCACCGTTACTCATTTCATTGCCCTGAATAGCTCTGCCTGCTCTTCATTCCTGTACCTGTGTTTTGCTCCCCCTCTGCAGGCCAACCGAGCCATCAGTGCCATCGGGTTTGTGACGGCGGCTGCAGGTGCTTTCTCCCTGCTGGGCCTGCTGAGGAGCCGGAGCCGAGAGAGGCAGTATTGAGGGGCCATCGGGCAGGAGCTGCTGGCAACACAGAGTGGTTCGTGGCCTCACTCTCAGCAGTGCCTCTCTCAGAGGGCAGCCCCAGTCTGTTTGCTACAGCTGCTGTCGTGGCATTGCCAGCGATGTCTGGCAGTGCTCACGAGCGAATTGTCCTCCCGCCTCAGGGATCTGCTGAGGGCTTTTGGCACATAGGCTGTTTTTACAGACTGCATCCTGTGGGCTTTCTATGAATAACCTTTCGTAACCTGTGTGAAGGAGCATTTTTACTTCTGTTTTTAACTTTTTTTTTTTTCTCCTTACCAGAAGTAACACAGCAGCACTGCTGTTGAGGCCATGCAAGACTAGATAGATGATCTTAGAGTTTTTTCCAACTGTAATGATTCTATGGCTCTATGATTATAAAGAAAAGCCCCTGGGTACCTCAGGGCAGTCTTTGTGCCTGGAGCTGGGCCCATTGCACCACGCTCACCAGCACAACAGATCCTTGTTCCAGCACAAGTGATGTCTTCCTCCAGCCAGCAGGACAGCACAGCCCACGTCCCACACCTGGAGGTCGAGCTGAGCAACAGCTCCATGCCTACAGAGCCTCACCATCTCCGAGCACAAAGCTGGCATGCAGCTTGTCCTAGGAGAAAGATGTTGAGTGGAAGTGTGGTTTATTACTCTTCATGGAGAGTATTTGGCTTGCATGTTTGGAACTGTATTTTTTTGCAGGTTGCATATAGGAAATGAAATCTAACTGTGCCTTCACTACGTGCAGCTTCCTGGGCTGTAAGAAGAGATGGGAGCAGGAGCTGTCAGTAAGCAGCTTGCTATTTTTGTCTGCTCTCACCATGTATATAACTGGACCAGAAGCTTTTTTTAAACAATGGTTGTTTCAGTGTTTGAAATAACAAAGCCAAGCCTTCTGGTCGTATTTTGTAGTTAATACAATTAAATAATATTGTTGGTTGTTTCGTGTGTTTGTTTCTTAATATGAGAAATGTATTAAAATAAAACTGGGCTCTTAGTAACTGAACCTGGAAGCCCTGTTCTGTTTTCCTGTAAATGTAGCCAGAAATTCTTTCAAGAATAAACTTAGGAAGTGTCTGATTAATATGTGGATGATAACAAGCCCAGCCTGGCTCAGCTTCCTGAACTATGCAACTGCAGAGCAGTGGTGCACATTAACCTCTGCTTCTTGGCGTGACTTGGATAAAGCAAGCAGCTCTGTGCAGCTTTCCACCCAGTGTGCCCTGAGAGCAACAGTGCCACGTGGCACAAAAGAGAGCACTAAATTTGGGTAAGGAGGCAGCTATTCATTCCCTGGGTACATCCCAGCCCAGCTCCAGCCTGCTGCAATGCTTGAGCTGAAATCTCTCCTGTGCTCAGCACATTGTGTCTGCAAAAACTGGCAAGGGAGGGTGAAGTAAGGACAGCTTGTGCACCCTCCCACATTCGTAATTCACTCCAGAATGGAAGAAAACCAGAATTGCTTTGTAAGTGGAATTTTGCTTGGAAGCTGCAGTTTCATTTAATACAGGATTTTGCAGTTGCACATGTGCTCCTTGGTGCAGTCAAGGTTAGGTCACTAATTGGGTCATTGAGCCCCGCGGGTGCAGTGTCAGGGATTGGTGGAGCAGTGTCTAAGTGCTGTAGCAGCAGCAGCAGTCATAGCTTTGCTGTGTTCAGTGTTGTTGAGCCTTTGTAGGAGGTGCTGGCAAGGCTGGAAAGCTGCCGTTGCCATGGAGTAGAGTCAAAGCTGTTATTTACCAGCAAGAGAAAGAATAATCCTCGCCTCTATTCCAGGACACAGCCAGCTTGCCTCTGAATAGAGGGGTTTGTTCAGCAAGCGCAGAAATCCAAGCCTGGTGCTTGTGGAGAGATGCAAACAGACCGGTCAGAAGGGACAAGGCAGCCCTGTGCCCAGCTGCAGGCTCTCACCTACTCCTTGTGCTCGTAGCTGGGGTTAATGTAAACCTCAGCTGTGCTTCTTGCTGCAAAGTCCTTGGTGTTCACAGGAGGCCAGTTTGGATCCTTCTGCAGCATCCGCTGCCACTTTCGGTACTGGCTTTTTGACTGATACCCAACGCAGGCTTTAATCAGCGTCCAGAGGTGCTTGTTCTGCAGGAGAACATCCTGTGGAATGACACAGCAAGGCATTAGTGGGGGGAGACCAAAGCCAGCCCCTGGATTCGTGCCAGCCCATATACATGCAACTCCTTTTCCATAGTACAGGTATCTCACTTTCCTCTTGTGGTGAGAGACACCTCCACGCTTGCTGCCTTGCAGGCAACAATACCTGCTACTGGATGCAACCCCATCCTCCCACCCAGGGTGGCACAGTCATCTCTGACCCACAGAGCATCATCTGTGTCAGCTGCGTGGCGTTGCTCGCACTCTACAAGCTTAAGGCATGTGGGCTAAGTCATCTCTGGTGCTCCATCAGGTGGATTTGATTGACACACAGTGACTAATAAGGAAAAAGGGAGGAAAAATGAAAAAAAGCCTGAGGGTTTGTGTTTCTGCAGGAAGAGCGTGGCTGCAAACAGAGGAAGAAAGTCCTGAACAGATGCAGCTCACTGCTGGGAGCAGACAGTAAACGAATGCACTCACCTCTGTAAAAAAAGATACGCAGAAGGTGGCCAGGAGCATCAGTAGGACATAAACTCTCCAGATCACAGGAGTGCAAAGAAACTGTTGGAAAAGACAGGAGCAGCAATTAGGTTTGAGTGCCTTGCCAAGATTTGCATCTGTTCCTAATGACTGGAGAGGCTGACTAACAATTTCTCGATGGCAAGCAAGAAGCAGTCTGTAGGCAGTGACAGTAATTCCTTGTCACGGAGATTTGGAGGGGCTGATGCCAGATTCCCCATGGCATGCAGCTGCCTCACATCACCGCTGACCCTGCGGCTGACACCAGCAGAGCATCATTCAGAGCCCAAATATTCCGGGGAGCTGCAGCCTCCCACATGCAAACCCACACTCTGCGCTGTTGTGTTTTTTGTTAGGAAGAACAGCTCAGCAAGATACAAAGAGCTTTTTCTTCTCCCCATTGCAGTCTGGAGGGGAGGGCTGCCTCATTAATCAAGCCCTTGTTGAATGGATGATAGAGAAATTTGAAAGTGATGGCCAGACAGCATCAAACCAGTGAGTTCATTTCCAGCATAGCTATACCTGTAGCTTGTGCTCTGTGTGCATAGGTAAAGGCCCAGGAAAACAAAAAACAAATGCATGTTTTGTCTTCACTTACCTGCATGCCACTGTACACAGCATCCATGTCGGCGAGGAAGAGGAAGAGGCAGGTGGCGAGCTGGAGGGTTAGGAGGGCTGAAAATACATCTGGGGAAACAAGAGCGTGGGTGGCCCTGGGAAAGGGGCTTTGGTGGGTGAACTCTTCAGATACACTCATGGGAGCCCCAAACACTAATGCTGTAGAGCTGCTGGCCTGTACATTTTTGGTGTTGTTTGTTTGAGGTGAGGGTGCTGTGCCTTGAAGACCTACGGAATTGAAACCTAGTGGCGTGTTGCAAACCTCCCTACCTATGCTGCTTTTCTCGCCCAGATGATTCGGCATTGCAGGGCAGCTTCCTTCTGACCTCTCCACTCTTTTGCAGGCAATCAGGGCTCTGTGAAATGAGTTTGGGACCAGCCTATTGCTAAAAAACCTAATGAAATCAGCTCTGCTAAGGTTAAGCAAGATCCTGCTCTCTCATCTGTGAGTAAAAAGCTGCAATTGCAAAGGAGCTATCAGTCAGCTGGAGGCTGGCAGGGGTAAATCATCTCTGCAAATCTCAAACAGAGAAGGAAAGGTTATTGTGAGAGGATTTTAACAGTGATATTATCACAGGCTTTTCTCTCTCATCTCTAGGAATGGAAGTCAGGCAAGGTAAAACAATCTCAGAGGAACTCTATTTGATGAGTGGATTTTGAAACAAATACATCTGATCCTTGCACGCTGTGTTCTCAGTAATACACAGTTCTGCACTAAGTGCAGTACATCATCTTCTGGAAAGCATCTATTTTCCAAAACACAGTCTTCTTTTTCAGCTCTACTGCTCCTTTTCGCTAGAAGGAAACTAATGTAGGCAGTGCTCACTGAGATTCTTTAAGGAGGGAAGCAGGAGCTCACATACACAACAATTACATCACATGCCAGTCACTGGTGTGGATACAGAAAAAGCTACATCATCCTTTCCCTTCTCTCCTGCCAGGAAGGTTTTGGGGCAGGAAGGGGAGTATACAGAGCATATGTATTCCAGCTCTACTCACAATTGGTGTAGATGGGCTTGCGGAAGGGCTTTCCCTTGGAAAAGACAAAGGCCACAATGATGCAGTTGATGGAGGACAGCGGCCACAACGTTGTGCCTTCGTAGCTGAGGACGGTGCTCTGGGCACTGCTGCTGGTACTGTTTACCCCTGGGCTGATGGGGTGCAAGGTGTGGTTCCCGAGTGAGCAGTGTCTGCAAGGTGACACTCAGCTTCTTGTTCCTGCCTTCTGCAAGAGTGAGCTGCAACAACAACCCCTTCTCCTTTCCTACCCACAGTAACCAGATATCACCCACAGCAATAAAAACCACAGTAAATAGATATTACATATACATATATGTAGCTGAAAGTCACAGCTTGAAGCAGTGATTGAGCACCTGGTGGGAAGGCAGGGCCAACCCAGGGGAGCTCAGATGCAGTGCACCTGTATGGCCAGAAGGGGTGGAGCCAGGATGCACTCCTTCCCAGACCTCATTTAAGGGTTGGCAGTGAAAGCAAAAGGATCTTGCTGGAGATCCCTGCCTACCTGAGGCCTATCCAAAGGTAAGGAGGTTCTTTGCTTTGTTTCTGTGCCCACAGCTGCCACATTTGAGCAGCTCCTCACTTGCTGCAGCCTAGAACTTTGCTGTTGCACTGTTATTGTCGTGCTTTCCAACACGTTACAATATATCTCCTAGAAAGCAGCTTAACTACTGCTGTGTGCCACATCTCAGCTCCTAGCTAGGCAGTGACAGCAATACTCAAGGCACAGCAATGAGGAGCAGGCCCAGTTCATTGCACACTGCTCCAGAAATGCTGGCTCTGTGGTACGTCCACATGCTGGTGGGCTGGGCTGGTCTTGCTGACAGCCACTATGCACCCTGTAACCAGAGCTGTATGCTGGGGGTCCTGGCAAGGAGAGAGACTCACCTCCAGCTGGCCAGCGCTACATACCAGGGCTGCTGCTTCACCAGGAGGAAGCCACAGGTCTGCACGGCTATGGTAAAGCACACATTGAGGACAACAGAAAGCAGCAAAGGGGGGGAGATGAGCTGGCCGGGTGGGCGATAGGGTGCCAGCTTTGGGTAGGCTTCGGTCAGACTCACTGGAGAGAAAGCAGACAGATTTGTAGTCAGTGACCAAGGGATTGCTCTGCCACCAGTGGTTACAGTTATTGGTGGCAGAGCTTGGCTCCTTGCTTTAATCTTTGCTGGGAAATAAGGTTGACTATTTACACTCATGCTTTCAAACAAACACAGGGGCTTCCCCACACTGCTTACTTGTTAGGCAGACCAGGAGGGTAATGACCATGTCTTGAATCAAATACTGGTAATTCCCAAAGATTTGCAGCTGCTGAAACAAAAACAAAGAAGGCACCACCTGACTACCAACATCTGCTTGGGGGTACAAAATACAGCCCCATACTATCTCAGAGCAGCAGCATCCAGATGCACCCATAGGAGCAGAGTGAGCCCAGCTGAGTGCCACCCAACCCCTTGCAACTCACAACGCTTGTGGGTGACCCTATAGCAGGTGAATGTTTTTCCACGCTTATCCCAGCAGACACCATTGCCTGTAGAGCACTCAGATTGGGTCACTTGTAGCCCCCAGTAATGGCAGGCATGGCCAGAGTTCCACATTGTGCCAAGCTTTAAACTTATTTGAGTAGTGGGGACACAGGCATGGTTGGTGCACCCAAATTAATGGCTTCTGAAGCAGGGTTATGTCACTGTCATTTGATTCAACTCTCCTGATAATGACTGAAATACTTAACTGAATGATCATTTAATAGGTTATCCAGCTTTTCACATCTTTGTTATTTCCTGAAGACCCATATGCTGTTTCTTCCCTATTGAATAATACAACTAAAGACAAAAACCCACAGTGAGCACAGCTTGTCAGTGCAAGGTAGACATTATACACTTACCCAGAACAGCAGAGCAGTGCCAACAAACTGTATCAGGCCGTACAGGGTCAGGTATTTAACCACAGCAAAGGAAGCCACCAAAGCAGCTCGACCTTCCCTGCTCAGAACACAAAACAAAGCTGAAACTGCCCCCTTACTGCAGCACTGGTGTTATAGTGCTGCAGGTTGCTACTGCTTCTAAGCAGAGTAATTCCTTTGGATAAGAATCTTAAAGAAGAATGGAAAATAATTTAAATTCCATAGATGTATTTTGGCCTTAAGATACTGCAGAGCCACTTAGCTACTCCTCATCTGCAGTGTTTTGTTTCCTTGTGTTTATTCTGCTGCTACGATTTTAATACCTGGCTTAAGCTGCTGTTGTTTTTTCTTTACTAATTTGCTCAGCAGTTCTGGGAATCAAGTGCACTGCCACATAAAATCGTCTTAGCATACATTTTGCTAAATGGCATTATTCCTGGCTGCTCAATGACTACATACAGCATTTGGATATGAAATTTGTAAGTACTGACAAGCAAATCTGTTCTGTGGTAGCTATTATACCTGCCTTTTCATGAGACTCTGCTCCTGTACCCACAGTCATAGAATCATTAAGGTTGGAAAAGACCACTAAGATCATCTCGTCTGACCCCAACCCATCCCACCATGCCCACTGACCACATCCCTCAGTGCCACATCTCCATGGTTCTTGAACACCTCCAGAGATGGTGACCCCACCATCTCCCTGGGCAGCCTGTGCCACTGCCCAGCCACTCCTTCTGAGAAGTTTTTCCTATTATCCAACCTGAACCTCCTCTGGCACAACTTGAAATCATTCCCTCTTGTCCTGCCTGTTCCAAAAATATCAGTCCCTATGCACAACACTCTGGAATTTGTGGATTTTATGTAGTTACTGAGAAATTAAGATTGATTTATCAGCATTTTTGAGGGTAGCATGTACACACAGCTATAAATAAATATATATGTATATGCGTGCAGCTGGCCATAAAAAAACATAAATAACCGATTTCCTTTGCCAAGCTCCCCAGGATTCCTGTGCACTGCTGTGCAGCTCCCACTCATGACCCCACACACCAAGCTCAGTGCAGGCATTGCCCACCGCAGGGCAGCAGCCAACCAACCTGATCAGCTCCGGCATGCACTGGATGTTGGGGATCTGCGAGGTGAAAGGCGAGGCCACCGATGCCTCCTGCTCAGATAGTGATATCCCTGCGTGGGCCATCTTCAGAGCCTGAAACCCACAGGAGTAGGAAGCTGGAGAGGCACCCATCCGCCCCTCCTCCCACCGCATTTAGTGGTGCTTTACATGTTTTCCTTCAAGCGTGCTTTGTTATTGATGTTCCCTTATTCTGTGGCCCAGCTGATCTCTTTTTTCCAGATATCTTTCCTCCTCTAGAGCTTAAATGTTCCTTTTATTCATTTAATCCCATTGTGCCTATTTACAGTTCTCTGATCTACCCTGCTCTGTCTCCCACATTGGGGTTTGTGCATACCTCTCCTATTGAACAACCGCCGAACTATTTAAATCAGCATGTTCTCCTCTTTCCACTCCTTTCCATCTCCTGATCATATTTCTTTTATTTCTGTCTTACAAGGTCCATGTGAACCAGCCCTGTCCCCTCTGGCCTAGCACTCAGGAGCAGGTTATGGATGGCTTACACCAAACCAGCTATAATTTTGTACAAAATTATATTACGATAACACATTTACTGTAGCAATGCAATAGACAGCGTAGTAATGATTTTGATCATTGAGGTCCTCAAATTTGCATTTGAACAAATACGTAGTGTATCTGTTCTTATTTCTAGGGGAAAAATGCACATAAGTAGTGTCTTATAACAACATGCTGACTGAGCATACCCGTGTGCTAACTTGGGAAATGCCTGTGATGTGGTGTGCTAGGCACTATCTCACCCCTTTACCCCATATGTTGAGAGAAGTGATATGAAGAAGGGTGAGAGATTTGCTCCTACATACCCCGCAGTCGTTGGCTCCATCACCGCACATACCCACGTAGTAACTGGTGAAGGGAAAGGAGGGAAAACAGTGATGAAAGGAGTGAAAATTTGGGGGGAAGGATGGTCTTTGTATGCTGGAGTCTGTCTGTGGTTTTATCTCAGCTCCGTTTCACAGAGCCTTCAATGCAGCCACAGCAGGTGGGAGCAGGGGCTGGCTTTGGGTTCACCTTTCTTTGCTTGGGTTCAAGAAGAAAGGGAACAGAACCTTACTCGAGTTTCTGAAGCTCTTCAACAAGGCTGGATTTCTGGCCAGGAGACATCCTAGCGAAGACAGTCGCGTTCAGAAGAATCTGTAGGACAGAGCAAGGGGCAGCCTTGGGGTGGGTTTTCGTGCCCCATGGATGTAGGGGCAGGATCCCTGATGGGTGCATGGCACAAACCTCTAATGCTGTCTCCCAGTCCTGACATGGTTTAATTGCCTTTAGGATCAGATTTCACCTAAAGTCAACTTCATCCTGTTCTGGTTTCTGTCTTGCCTCTCTGTGGCAGACCAGCATCACCACATGCTCTGCAGCAGCCTTGGAGAAACAAGGTGTCCCACACCGTTCCCTGTTGCAGCACAGATGGTGCTGCTGGTGACAGTGGCAATAACACTGCTCAGACTGAAGTTTTTCTAACATGAAGTTCTGTCCAGAGAAATCTCTCTCCCAGCAGCAGCTATTTTATGGGAGGGTGACAGGAGCTGAAGGTTTCTGCTGCTAAACGCAGCTATTTCATGCTCCTTCTGCCACTGTTGAGCAGAAGACATTGCCAGCTCTGGCAGTGGTATGTGGGAATGGGGCTGCTGTTTTTAATTAAATTGAAGTGGAGGAGGTGACCACAGAGTCACTCCATGATGCAGCTGCTCACACACCTCAGCCACCCTGGTCACCCAAGGTCTCTCAGATGCTGACAGCAAGCTGCTCGGGCTAATCCTGAGCTGTGCTGGGAGGCTGCTGAGTTGTCAGAAGTGACAGCACTTCAGGTACTGACAGAAAAACACCTTTCTCCAGCTGGAACAATACTGTTGCTTGCATAAAGCAGGGGGGTGAGTAAGTGCTTTGTTTCCTCTGCGCTTACTTTTGGCAGCAAGCTGTAGAAGTGCTTTACGAGAACCTGGTAGGACTTCCCATTCATTGCAAAATGGTAGTTGGAGCTTTCTCCTTCCAAAGTGATCTTCTCCTGGGTGTTGGCACACACCTCCTAGAAACAAGACAGCATTTATCCTCAGGCTGAGGTCACAAAACCTTGAAGCCTTGTCCCCAGGACAGACCCATCTCTGGAGCTGACAGGCAGCCCTGGTGGTGCCACCAGCTCTCAGCCAGGGCAGCATGCCTAGCCCTGGGCAGAATGTTCCCTTCTACTTTGCATCCATCTCTGCTATGGACCCACACCACATTTCAGCCTCCCACCAGAGAAACAGGCAGGTAGCATCTCTCCTGCAGCATCCTTCCCTGGGGCTTCAGGCCTGGCAATCCTGGATTTTCTAGCTTTTCTCCCATGCATCACTGATACCTGCTAGGCATAGCTGGCTCATTTAGACATTGAAGTTTTGTCCAGCAAATAGTTTCACAGACAAGTATTTCTAAATGCATTAATTAGGCACGCATCAAGCACGAGGGAAGTGGCCACAGTATCTGCAGAGCATTGCCAGTTACGCATGCAGTCCTGAGCAAAAAGCCTCTATTAGTTATTTCTTCTTTGCAGGTAGATGTCTCACCCTGTATACCCTGGCTAGATAGGAACCCACCCGATGCTCCTCAGAGTTGCTTCAAAATCTGTAGTGAGAGCCCAAACCCAAAAAACAGCTATTAGACATCAATGCTTTGTTAATTCACTCTGGCACCCAGCAGCCATCCCTTGGCTGTGCTCACACTGCGAGCAGCTGCACTTGCTTTGCTGCCTTCTGCCAGCCGCCAGGCAATGGAAGCTGGAGCGGAGCCCTCTGGTTCATTGGCTTCAAAGATGATGACTTTGCTGGCCTCGTGAATCATATCCGCACTCCTGGCCACCGTGACTGCTGTCTGAAGGTTATCCCCTGCCAATGGTACCAGAGAGGTTGGCTCCCTGTGTCCTCTGTCATGGGGCTGCTGGAGGAGCAAGCTGCTCCCATCTGCCATGGCTGTGGGGGGTTCACCTGTGACCATGATGCTCCTGATGCGGGCAGCAGCCAGCTCTTGCAGCACAGGCTTTGTCTCTGGCTTCAGACGGTTCTCCATCACCAGGAGGCCCAGAAACTCTAGCCCAGACTCTGCCTCCTCTCTTGGAAGAAGAAAAGAAATAATGGTTGTGCTTCCCAGGAACAAGGCTCTCCAGTGGTTGTATTGCTGGGAAAGCCATGCTTAGCTGGAAACATGTTCACTCTAACATGAAACACAACTGGCATGAGCTTGGGACAAGCGCTGCTCAACAGGTGTCCACATTTCAGCTGCCAGTCCCTGCCATGCTGTCTCCTAGAAGGACCTGCACAGCCAAGGTGAACGCAGAGAGTGGCAGGCTCAGGCTGTCTGAAACCCACATTCAGTATAGCTTTCTATCACAGTCCCATTCTATGACCCTTTTGAAGCACAATTACCAGCTTGAAAGATTCAGCTTGGTGAGACTTGCAAGAGCAGTAGTTAATTGCAAGGCAATTAACAGCATAATCAGCATCTGCTGAGAGGAAGGCATGATGGGGTTCAGCTTCCCCATGCACATCCTAGAGCAGGAGAGGAGGGAAGGGCTGGGCCAGGCCAGGCTAGGCCAGGCCGGGCTGGGCCAGGCCAGGCCAGGCCAGGCCCAACCCACAGGGAGAGAAGTAATCCCATAGCGATACTCACAGTTTCTCAGCACTGCTTACCTTTCCAGGTCGCTCACAACTACATCCTCTGGCAGGCTTAGCACCTTATGAGCCAGGGCAATGACTCTGAAGCCTTGGCTTGTGTATGTCTTAAGCTCCTCCAAGAAATCAGATGGAACTGTTTACAGGATAGAAAGTTATGTAGTTAGAATGTTCCATCCTTGCTGATTGCTCCTCTGAGGTTAAAGTCTGTCCTGTGACACACCTTATAGCCTTTCAATACTGTGCCCTCTCATAGGGGTCAGTTGGTTTGTACAACGGCTGTGCAAATGACTGATCCATGCATCTATTTCATACTTCTAAAATGCGTATTAAGGTGCAGGTATGCCCAGTGCATTACTCAGCAGAGAACAAATGAGTGCTTCCATAGCTCTAGCCTGATCTTTTCTGCATATGTGCTGAGTAATGCTCGGAAAGTTGTTTTTACGTTTATGCCTTAATGAGAAAATTCTCCCGTATCCTGAATTTTCAATTCTGATTGTTCCAATGACTCTAAAAACAAAGGGTTTCTTTTAACTCCACAGTATTTGGTAATCACTACACACTGCCATCATAGCTTTACAGTGTGGAACCCTATTATTTATTAAGCTGTAATCAATAGAGAAACAATCAAGACTGAATGAGAGGAGCCATTTAGAAACCTGAGAAAGTGGAACAACTTTTTGAAAGGTATTTTTCTTACTGACATGGAATTGTTTGGCGGTTTGTGTCATTAGGTCTTTAAACTAAATCTTTCCATTGTCCCTCAAAACCATTTTCACCTGTTCTCAGGTCATTGCCATCTAAAATGACAAACCACAGAGACACAGACCACTGCTCCTGCACGGCTGGCACCCTTCCAAAACGTTCAGTGAATATGACCTGGGTTTCAAGTTTGCAGGCAAATTTGAGAACAGGCCTATTATATTGCTCTCACACACAAAAGAAAAGCTGATGTTTACTTGCAGAGAGAGGACAGAAGCCTTGGCTTGAGTGTTAATAGCAATTATCCTTAATAACAGTAATTTGCATGTCCACAGCAAGTTTCCCACTGCTGAGATTTAAAGCCTATGTAAGCTGAGTCAATAAATAAATACTGAATTTACAGGTCAATAAATTAACAGAAAATTTAAGAACTCATGCAGCACAACAGAGCAGCTGTGACACATGCAATTACCACCATCCCACACCTACCCTGAGTATTTTAACATATCAACATTATTTACAGGCTGTATCTTCAGCTGATGCACGTCGGCTAAGTGATGTATAGCGGCTGAACCACAGGCTGTGCATCTCACTACCTGCTGGGCTGTGTGCATCCCAACATACACACGAGCAAAGAAAGCCTATTTGTGCTGTTAACTAATGACACTTTACTTCTGTACAGGCCCAAGACTCGTTTGTGGGAGGAATTGTACACGTGCAGTTGCAGAGTGAGTGCTGCAAATCTTTTAGGATTACAGTTCAAGGTCTGCTTTGGATTAAGTTCAAATAAATGCTATGAAGGTGCCCTCCCCCACATCTATACCGGTTTCTTGTCTGCAAAAGCTGGACACTGTTTCTGGTGCTCCTTTCATGTACAGGTCGTACTGGTCCTCTCCAATCTTCTGCGAAACAACAGACATCCTCTGCAGTCCAGAGGAAAATGGGAATTGATGTAGGATTGCAATTCCTTCCACGGGGGCCTGGAAGAGGTCAGGAAAGGGAGATGTTGCCTGGGGATTTGATTCATGGATTACACAAAGTAAATCCATCCTGAGCTTCAGCTTATCTGATCCTTTCTGGCTTAGGAGATTTATTATTGATAGGAGACTATTTCAGGGTCTTTTGACAACGTTATCAGATCAGTGATGATAAGTTTAGGAATCACAGTTTCAAAAACAGTGGTTTCCTAGCATACTTCCTGGGAACCTCAGTGTTTTTCTTAATATTCAATTTTTCAGACTTTGTCCCAGGCTTTTTCTTAGCAATCACATCCTGATGCAATATTCCTGGAGTTACAGACAGGGAACTGAAAATTGATGTTACAGTGACATTACCAAGGGAACAGAGCAATGTGAGAAACAAGATGATTGATTTCTTTTTTGCTACAGCACTGTCTTCCTGGTGCTGCTGACAGAAATCAGCCTCCTTCCTCTGGGAAGAAGCTGGCTGGCTCAGCATTTGGGCTGGAAACAACAATTTTCAACCATCAAAATGCAGAGCTGCTGCCTTTTGAGAGGGAGAAGGAAGCAAACAACTCTGCTTTGGGTTGAGGCTGGTAAACCTATCAGTGGGGCTGGAAACCATTACCAGCTGGACTTATGGTCCACACTCCTGTCTGTTGTGTCCTGACCTCACAGTGCATCTTCTTGCAGGTGTATTCCTGCTTTAGACTTTTATCCAGTTTGCAAGATTTCTTTGCGCTGGTTTCCACTTAGACCACTCATGCAGCTTTTCTGGTCCTAAGCTCCCAGGAGGTCTGATTGCAGCCAGTGAGCACTTTGGCACTTTGCAGCCAATAACCCAGCAAATTAACAGTGCGTGTGCAAGAATCTGGACAAGCTGCAGGTTGAAAGCACAGAGTATTCATCCACAGAAAGAGCCGGACTCACACTGCTGGCATTCGGCCCCGGTCTAACGATGCAGGCATCAATAGCACCAGCTCTATCCTGAGCTGTGCTGGACTCTTCTATCTCCTGTATGAGAAAAAGCATTAATTCTGATGGTGTTTTTTTTTTTCTGGCTTCACACCTGACTGTTAAAAGCAGAGGCAGCAGCATATGGGAGAATTTTCCCCTTGCTGTTGGCACACAGCTGCAGCAGTGTTTCGTTACAATCTTTGGGGTCTTTCTAGCTATCACAACTGACAGCCTCCCTGCAGTCTTGTCCTTAGTAGAAGCCCACAGAGCCCTCCATCTTTTCACTTGATGAGAGTAAAAAAACTTGTGTCAAATTTTGTTGTTTTTCTAACTTCAAGTTCCACATCAATATAATACCATATATACCACACATCCCTACAGAAACATATTTGGGCTTGACCTTGAATAAGCCCTGGGGCTGTGCTTTGGAGGGTGCAGAAGACATGAGTGACATTACCCAGTGTGTGCCCTCAAACATTTTCAGGTCCAGTGGGTCTCCTTGAATCTTCTTGCCCAGAACCACCAGGGAGTGGCAGCTTGCCATGGCTCCACACATCGGTCCCCAGGGCAGAGGAGTGCTGGATGGAAACCTGTGGATTTTCTGAAAGCTGATAAGAAGCAGAGGGTTAGAGGGACTGCTTGCGAGAGGGATGCAGAGAAGTCTTCTGCTAGTGTGTACAGGTGCTGCTTTGCTGCGTTCAGTGGTGCTGAGCCCAATTACATCAAGCAATGCACTGTTCTACTCATCCTGGTAGCAGCTCAGGAGCACTCAGGTGGCCAAGAAGTCCCCCAAAATTATTATGAGCTCAACTTGATGCAAAACAACTGGAAATGTAAGACACTCAGAGCAGCTGGCATGGGCACTGGAGTATTGCTTGACAGCTGCTGTTCAGCATTAGAGCAGAGAAGACACCAAGAGAAAGGAAACTTGCAGCTGAGAACTCCAACAATCTGAGCAATATGGCCCAGGAAAACCTTCACTTCCACTGGTAGAGCTCCATCCACATTTCCAGGCACCAGTTACTTGTCCCTCACTTTGGTTTTAAAAATGGATAAGTTTGACTCCTATTGATTTACTTGGAGGCATGCTATTAAAGATGCATGCCCTGATGTATTTCTGTGGAAAGCCTTGAAGTGTGATCCCTCCAGAACAGAGAGAGCACTGGGGCTGGGCTGGGGCAAGGCTCTGTTACTGCACCGTTTCTCAGAGTCTTCTCACATTTTTCCTTCTAAGAAACTGGCTTGCTGACAAGCTCTGCCTGGCAGACCAGAACACAGCCCATTACCATTTAGGCTGGCATGTTAAGGAGAAATTTAAATAGATTTTATTTACCTTTGATCACTGCAAGCATCCCGTTACTGAAAGTGCACACAGTGCAGTGTGACAGCTCGCAGCTCTGTTAAAAGGAACAATGCATCCCAGGACCTATCATCCCTCTGGGCCATCAGAGTCTGTTCTGTTTCCAGCAAATTATACCTTGTTCTCAGGCTGGTCATAATTGGCTTATTAATTAATTAATACTTGAGAGACACCATGAAAATGTTAAACAACATAAAACCAACAAACGCTCATATCTTATTAAGCATACAAAAGGATATTTTGCAAGTGGAATGAAATTCCTTTACTGTCATTGCCTCACAGTATTCAGATTAGCTGACAGCTAGTCTTATGTGCTTAAGAATGTGAATATATAAGAAAGAATAATTATGTAAATGCGGTAATGAGATCAACACAGCCAGTGATAGCTCCTCCTTGTATTCTGGCAAGCCACCAGCACTACTTCCCAACTGGGTGTAGACTGGGCACGTCAGCAAAGAGAGCCTTCTGTTCTGACACCTCACAGTTCTTTATTACATGAATTTATCCTGATATATCAGTTCAGTTTTGTCCTGCTGTTCACATGAGCAGACACTGCCTGCAAGGCTACCTCAGTGGAATCACTGCCATTTGCTATTTGGTGGGCTCCCAGCCCATCCAGCATGCCCAAGCTTAGCCTGAACCCCTGGGGCGCTGGATGGGTGCCAAGAAGAGAGCATGCTATGTGCCAATGTATTGGTCCTGCTGGAAGAATATTTTATCAGCTGACACTTATTAATCTCTTCTCATTAATTTGCATCAGATTGCAATATTCTTTCTGTCCTTTGAGAAAGCATTGGGAATGTGATTTTTCTCCTCCCGTAATAAATTCATCCTTTCATTCATTATGGCATGATTATCTCTGTGGTGTTGAGGTATCTGATATATTAACAGCAACTAATGAAATCTGGGAGTAGGTACAGGGTGTGTGATTTGTCCTGGCCACTGCAAAAGATTGATATTTTGAGTTGGTGTAACAAGCAAGTTATACTGCAAAACTGAAGTCTGTTATGGTATTTTAATAATGTGAATTAAACAGCATAATTCTGGATGTAGTCAAGTTTAATATTTACATACTGGATATCTCTTGAGGATTTCATTGCTCCTCGGGCTTGAATTTGAGATGGAACCTGCCACGGGTGGGAGGCAGTCTGTAAGGACACCTAGGCTCTGCAGGTCTGATCTGTGCTTTCATGGATTTTTGCAGTGTTTACAGAAGATAGGTGAGATTCGACAGGCACCGAAGCTAGCAACACTTAATTTCAACACAGGGAACATTATCCTAACACTTTAAGGATGAAAGGTTTATTGAATAGATTAAGAATATTTATTGAACTATGCTGTGAATGACATAATTGAAAAGCTCTGTGCATATTCTCTAAATCCCCGTAGAGTAATTAAAAGCACTCTCACTGCTGCTGGCTTCTGGGCTGTGTGTTTGCCTTGAATTAGCAGCTATGCTGACAGCTATGATGGGCAGTCTATTTCCTTGAGGGGAAATGAGCTGAGCAGGGACACCAGCCCTGATAACCTGACTTTGGGGCACTACATCCACACTGGGGAAGAGTTATCACTGCAGGAAATCTTTCCTTACCAGCTTCCCTCAGAAGGGAGAATGCCCCACAGGTCCAGTCCATCTTCTGTCAGCGTGCCTGTCTAAATTGAGATAAATATCTGTTATCCTGTTCCTGCTCACCCCTTCCCCTGTAAGACCCCAGAGCTCCTTCATGGGCAGGGTAAAGAAAGCCTTCTGCCTGCAGTGCCACCCTGCCCCACAGGCACCTGTAGAGGATGTTATCCTGGGAGTGGGTTAGAGGAGATGGAATGGAAATAAATAAAAAATAAAAATAAAAAAATAAAATAACCACAATATTCCCAGCAGCCTCCAGCATCTGTCACTGCCCCAGGAAGTGTCTTACTTTGTCAAAGCAAACGAGGTTGATTTGCCCGCAGATATTAATCCTCTGTGGAGTGATGCAGAAAATCTTCTTTTTCTTCAGCCTCCTTTGGGCATAAACGGTGCCTGTGGTCAGGGCAGCAGGGATGGCGGGAGGCACAGCCGCGGTGAGGAGGAGGAGGGCCATGGCCACAACGTCTGCCACTGGCTTCTGCAAACAGCCAGAACAACAGGCAGTGGGGTGGGAACAGCCCTGATACCCTGGGACCTGATCCTCCTGACGTGGAGCAATGCACCCTAAGCTCTGACCATGGGAATGATGGATTTATTCATCTTGGTTCTGCCCCCAACGCCTCACTTCTGGCATCAGGAGACTGGATTACATGATTGGATGATATTCTAATGACCACGGGCAACCAAGGTCTTGGAGCTGGCCTGCAACCTGGAGGCACGGCCCATACTTACTTTGTGGTATGTGAACACACAAACGGTGTATATCAATCCCAACACACCAATGGCGGAGAGGCCTACAATGAACTTGAAGGCATCTCGGTAGAGCTGGAAGTTCAGAGGTCTGGGGTAGAGGATGGATCTCACCAAGTCACCTTTAGCAGTGTTGAACCCTGTGTGAAGACATGACCCTCATGTTGTGGAGATGACCAAACAGTGAGACAGTAAGAGAGCTCTGTGAGAAATGGGAAGCCTCTTTGGAGGCCACTTTTACTGTTTTCTTACCAGTTTAGGGATAGACGTACCAGTTTGCAGCACCACAGCCCGTGCCGGCCCTCTGCCAGATGACTTTGCCTGGATGACTTCAGTCCCACAGAAAAGGACGTGTCTCCGGTAGTCCTCCATGCTGTGGGTTTTCCACGGCTCCGGGCTCTCCGTGAGGGGCAACAGGGTCTTCATAACTGGAATGCTTTCACCTGAGAAGAGCAGCATGTGCTTCATTTAAAGGGGATTTAAAGGTCTTATCAGATTGTGTGTGTGTTAAATGACAGCACCCTTTAGGTGCTTAAGCTTGCCTGACTAATTAGCTTGCTTATGTCCTTACAGATGTGGATTTATGGTGACAGCCACTGCAGTTTTCATTTCAGAGCATATCAGATGGCTTCTCTGAGCATTCTCTGTCAGTGGGCATAGGTCAAATTTTGCCCTGACCCAAGTTCATGCCTTGTGGTGGCTCGATGTTTTGCTGTGGCACTGACCCCCATGCGCATACATCACCTGCTTGAGCTGAGCTGCTGCAAGATCAGATTCCAGAAACTCAAAAAATACATATTCAGTGAATTTGAATATTTGCACTTTCTACTCCTGACAGTATATTAATCCTACTTGGTTTTCATGTGGATTTGAAACGTATATTATACTATAGTAATGTTCAAAAGCCCAAGATAACTGTGAATTATTCAAGCCACGGTTTTCCCACCTCCTGCTGCAAACTATTCTAAATAAATAGTAAAAAATTTGCTGTCAGAACAGATAGAGACATCTCCCTGATAGAGAATCTGCACAGGGCATTAGCATTCCTAACTCGAAGGCAGTACCTGTGAGCATCCCTTCATTCACAATGCAACTTCCATCAATCAGGACAGCATCACATGGGAGAGAGAGCTTTTTTCCATCTAAAAGAAAAACATCTCCTGGGACTAAATAACGAGACTCCAGTTCTTTGAAACCTGTAGAAAAATACAAAAATGAACTTAACTTGTGTATAAGTTCCAAGCAGTAAAAAAAGAAGTTTCGAGGCACACATAGCATCACTAAATTTCTCCACTGCCTGATCTAACACCAGTGCCTCTTATAAATAATATTGGCCTAAAAACAATAGTGTAAAGGTAGACTTTTCCCTAAACATTTGCCTCCAAGTGGCTGTCTGCAGTTTTATTGGCTTAGTGTCCATAAAATGCTGACCAAGAAAATCCATCTAAGGCCTTACATCTCCCACCATCCCAGCAACTGCACATCTCAGTGTTTTTGGGAGGCAAAAAATAGCTATATTTCCTATTCTACGGGCAAGGAACAGAGGCGTGGGGAAGGAAGTGCATACCTCAGTGTGAACCATATATCTAGTCTCCTGAAATCTTGCTCACAAGCTACTTTACAAGATTGTGAAAGTAGCTTATAGCAGGGTAGGGAAACAGATCTGTGAAGACCAGAGTTGTTATCTGATTGCTTGTTTGGGAAATGGAGTTTTCCAAGCTGTTTCCAACCCTTAACACAAATTAGTAGGTTCACCTGTATCATTACAGATGCTGCAGATACTGATGACAATGACACAGATGCACCATTACTGCACTGCACAGGCCTTTGCCCACTCCTCTTGCTGCCCTACCCCGCTCACCTCCCTCCGCCCCATTCTCCCCACAGCTCTCTCTGCACATTTCAGCTGTGGAAATCAACAGAAGCTGTGCAATTCCAGATACATTTCAACATGGCAATTAATTACACAGGCCGGTGAGGAAAACGAGACACAGATGACTCACCTTCGTTCTTTGTGCATACTGTAACCTGGACTTTGTTATGTTCCTCAACGAGGTCATGCAGCTTAGTAGACTGCTGTTGGTGGGAAAGAGATTGCAGTGTTGAAACACCAACACTCAAGCTGAGCAGTACGTTACAAGTCAGTGACTGAGCTAGTATCAGAGAAACTCAGTTCCACCGAGTTATCCAGGGGAGTTTTCACACCTCTCTTCAACAGTCAGGATGCTGGATCTTGGCTTTTTCTGTTTTTTTTCAATCTAATTCAGGCAATTGTGTACCCTAAGACAATGATGATGTCAACTGTCATTGCAAGGCCACTAGAGTGAAAGCACAATCTTGATTTAGAAAGTTGCAATTGAAAAAAGTTAACCCCAAGAGTGGATTTCTTCATTATCAGTGTTCTTATGAGGATGTCAAACCAATTTGAAGAATATCCAGAGGCCTCAAACATTCTTCTTAATGTAATTCTTCCTGCCAAAGTTACCAGTCACACAGTAAAACCGGCCTTTCTGAGAAAAGCTGAACACACCATCCTTGGTGCTCTGCTACACCAGAGCACAGCATCTCCACTTTGGGGGTACAGGTGCTCTTACAGGTATGTGTGTGCTCATTCAACACAGGAGTGCTATTTACTCTACATAACACATACAGATTTTAGTCAGAGATTTAACAAACTGAGTTCATGACCAACACACTGCACTGATAGGAGCCCCAGCTATTCACAAGGCGTGCTCTGAGAGCAGCACGAGACCGGAATAAGGCGAATAAAAGCATGCCCTTGGCAGAGGGCAGTGTGGAGTGCCATGTCAACACAGGACAGCACTGAACATACTGTACAGAGGGACGATCACCTCCTTGCTCCGGCTGGCTGTACTATTTCTGATACAAGCCAGAACGCCATTGGCCTTCTTGGCCACCTGGGCACACTGCTGGCTCATGTTCAGATAGCTGTTAACTGCAACTCCCAGATGCTTTTTCTCCATGCGGCTTGCCAGCCACTCTGCCCCCAGACTGTAGAGGTGCATGGGGTTGTTGTGATCGAAGTACAGGACCTGACACGTGGTCCTGCTGAACTTCATCCCACCGGCTTCAGTCCATCAAACCAGTCTGTTCAGATCCCTCTGTTGGGCCTTCCTACCCTAAGGTAGATCAACACTTACCCCCAACTTGGTGTCATCTCCGAACTTACTGAGTGTGCACTCAATTCCCTCATACAGACCATCAATCAGTAAAGATATCAGACAACCCCTGGGGAAAGCCACTAGTGACTGGTTGCCACCTGGATTCAACTCCGTTCACCACCACTCTCTAGGCTCAGCCATCCATCCAGGTTTTTACCCAGCAAAAAAGTGAACCTGTCCAAGCCATGGGCTGCCAGCTTCTCTAGGAGAATACTGTTAAATTATGGTGGGAACCAGACTCACTGGTACTGGCCATTTCATTCTTGTGAATCCCATGTGTCAAGACTTCAGTCCTCTTTAATTCTTGGGAAGCTCAAGACTACTGGGACTGAGCCTTTTAACTCTTCTATTGTAACAAATCTATAGTTACACATCAAAATACAGAGTAATAGAAAATAACCAGAAAGAGCACAGAAACAGCTGCTTATCACATCTGCAGTGAAGTCACTAACAGCATGGTATGGGAAGTTTTTTACAACAGGGGTGGTGAGGCAATGGAACAGGTTGCCAAGAGAGGTGGTGGATGCCCAATTCCTGGAGATGCTCAGGGTCAGGCTGATGGGGTTCTGTTCATTGCAGGGTGGTTAGAATAGATTCATTGCAGGGTGGTAAGAATAGACGGCCTTTAAGAGTCTCTTCCAACTCAAACAATTTCATGATTCTAGTTGGCAGATTGCATGGCACTCACCTGTCTGAGGTCGTACACGGTTAGGCCAACGGAAATTACTGACAGGACTATGATTGCCACTGTGTATTCAATGTAGCCTTGGCTCAGCCATAGCGTGAGAGTGAAGGCTTGGAACACATAGAAGGGGTTTAAAATCTGCAAATGCAAACGTAGCACTTGTCAGAGGACGGACATAATGCATAGCAGGAAATGGGGTGTGGGAAGATGGGAGAACATATCATCACCGTGTCTCCTACACCAACTTAAAGAACTGTTTTCCATCTCAATGTAATATCCTTCCGTAGCTCCGTCTCTGAACTCACCAGCTTACACATTGTTCGCAGTGTTTGTAATTAAAAGCTGTTGCTAACTGGTAACTATGCAGCAGCAATTATGCTGGCATTTTAAAGTCAGAGTTTAAGAGACTTTCAGTCAATAAGTTTCTCACTGACAAAGGTAACCTTAACATTGGAGATTCTAAGTAATCTCTACACAGAAGACACTATCCAAATACGGAAAAGAAAGACTGAATTGCAGTCAATGTATCACTTTGTGATTTAAGAAAGTCAAGCGGATATAAATATTTTTTTGCGAGAAGAATCTAAGGGTCTTTGAGTCCATCAGTAATCAGTCTCAGACGACAGCTAAGCTGAAGACTGGATTTTCTAACACTGCCACACTGTTGGCCACTCCACACTGTGACGATTTTACAATAATAGTTATCGCTTGCTTTGAATATGCTAAAACAGGAAACAAGCCCCAATGAAGTCCAGCAGAGAACACAATTTTGGTTCTCTAACTAACGACAAAAGAGTTAGATGAAATTTTTTCAGAGAATTGCCCACTATGTGAAGAGTGACAGACTTTCTGTAGAACTGATATAACGAAAATACCAATTGAAAGAGCTTTCTGCATACGGATTTGAATTGAAATGAATTATTCATCTGACAAATTTGGTCCCTCAATGAAAATTTAATACACTATTCAAGACTCACTAGGACAAAGAGACAGATACTAAATCAGGATGCCAGTCTTCAGCCGCTGAAGCTGTATCTGGGCTGAAATACCACCTGCCTGTGAGGACCCCTCTGCCTTCAGGCACTACCATTAATATTTCAAACACGAAGCTTCAGACTTGGATGGAAGTGCAAAGTTCAAATTAAATAAACTTTTGTAGAACGCTGCACTGGAATTCTCTTCAAGACCACTTCTTCTCCAGGGGGCACTGAAAAGTCAGTGATATCACATCCAACCAATTTCAGGAGCCCTGGAGTTTTTCATTTATTTTGTACAGCTTCAGACAAACTCCTCCTAAAGTTCAGAAATGTGCTGACCATACTCTCTTGGAGACTCATCATTCATAGACAAAGACTCAAAACCATTCCACGACTGTCCCACCCCATGCCAGCCTGACTTACTGACCTCTTTAAAAAGTAACTTCCAAATGGGACGGATTTCTACCTCAATGGCATTAGGCCCACATACCAGCTGCCTGTAGGGAGGGAGAGAAGAGTTCCTGATGCTACAGCTTAGTCACGCAGATAAGACAGCAGGAAAGACGTGAGCTCAAATAATATTAACACTTACCTAAACAGGTAATTGCTGGGGGCACAGACAATTGAGCAGCACAAAAAAATCTGTCAGGAAGCTATTGTACCCAAAAGGGTTTCACCCAGAGGCGGAAGTTTGCTATTTCCAGGTTGAAAATATTGTAACTTTGTTGTTAAACCCTGTGATGAGCTCTCCAGAGGTCTTATAAGGCAATGTTAGCAAAGGCAGATAGCCAAAGCTTGCTGTGGGGAACTCAGCCTTGCCTCAGCATCACTCAGAACAGAATAAGCTCACTAAGGTGTGGGGATAATAACTTTTCACCTTCCTGAATGCCACCCATGCAGTTCACACTGCCTTACTACTACAGTGGGCAGCAAGAAGCTCATATGAATTTAAAAGGGGATTTAATAGGTCATGCTGTTATAATTAACTCATATACCTACTCTTATGCAGACAGTACCTGATTTTTCGTTCTTCCTCTGTCAGGCCAGCTCCAAATTTGTGGTGTATGCTGTGACACGTGTTGCTGTCTTCCAGTGATCTGGGATAACAGGAAAAAGTTCACACAGGGGACTCTCTCATTGCAAAGGGATTTGTGGCAAGTTGTTGACACTCACCCAACTTTCCTGAACTCTTTTACAGAAAAGTCCCAAATGTAACGGATTTTCTGTACCTGGATATATCTCATCTGCAAGATCAAACAGCAGAAATTCCTTTTGGCATTCAGGGAAATCCACCTCACTGTGTTACGGAAACATTTCCATATGTTCTATGAGAAAGCTTCAGCTTATTAAAAGAGGACTTGCAGGAGGATGCCGTCAGTGCATTTCTGAAAGCCTCCCAGTGCTTTGACTCCTGTAGTTCACCCATCATCTTCCTTTTACCTTTCTTCTCCATTTTGTTGACAACTTACCTTTAACTGTGGCTTCATTATGGCTCTGTTTATAACAGAGTCTTTATCAGCTACGAGAGGACATTCTGAATTACTGCCAACGGGTAGTGTCAAAGTGGACAAATCAATCCAGGTCACCTTCTTCCGGGTGTATTTCTGAAAATCATCCTAGAGAAATAGAGCCCAGTTCAGCGACAATCTGAAATGTTGCCTGTGATGTTTCCTGACTCTGAGAAGTGCATATGAGATTCACAGAGAACTACAATCCTGCAGCCTCATTGCAATCACAGCAAATGTAAGTCCACAGCAACAGGGATGCCAGGTATCAATGCTTCAGTACCAAGCAGTAACGCACTTTGAAGTCAAACACACAATGATCTCCATTTGCTTTGATTTATACTTCAGAGCTATTTCAAAGAAGATGAAATGGAACTAGATGCGCTTCAATAGCTACTGGATGGATATTCAGTTTATAAACCAGACTAGAGCTAGCTGCATGTAAAAGCCTTCTGAAATACCTCTAGTGTGAACACTGAAACCTCAGCACCAGCTACTTAGCTCTACAAATCTCCTATAATGCTGCTACTCGTTACAAATCCACAATCAAAAGCGATTCAGCTTTGCTGCTGCAGATGCACTTGTCAGACTGAATTGTCCTTTAATCAGTTTGGCCTTAACCTAACACGCTACTCATTAAGTGGTTTGAGAGCATTTGTATAAGGGATATCATTGCAATATTGAGCATTAAGTGTAGTAAGTATTTGCTCTGATGGAATTGTGTGGGACTTTAATTTACAGGGATGGAGTCCTAGAATATAACCAAAGCCTAAAACCCAGCTCTCCAAAGCCCATTTCCTCAACACTGTCTGATAGATAACTTCCAAGCAGAAAGGTTACTAACAGCCATAATGTCTGAGAATGCTCCCTTCTTCAAAGGCAGCTGGCTCTACCACAGTGCATAGGGAATGAGAAGAGGCATTGCTCCACTGAAGTTTGACTCAACCCTGCCCCTCCAGCTTCACACACAGACAGTGTTATCAACTCACTGCATCATATGGGGAAAGAGAGACAAGCTGCTCTATCTGTGAAAACCGTAGGTTCTGCCAGTAACAGTAAGGTGTGAGGGTTCAACATACAGTTGTTCTGAGGAGGATGACATCTGCTTCTTCCAAGCTGCAGGGGATACAGTTTGCCCACACATCCCATTCTGGTTTCCAGTAGAACAGCAGCAGCAGAGCCCCGCAGGACAAGATGTACCCAGCAATGCACAGAGCCTTCCGGCAGCCCTGGGTTTTATAGCCAAAAGCCTCCTGTACAGCAAAGACAAAGCACCCTGTTAACAAGCTTGACCGTGCTGTTTGTTCATCAGAAAGCCCAAGCCGATTGGAAAGAAAGATTGGTGACTGAGGCCTCCTTAACAGCACAAGGTCATTTTTGGAAATTAGAGCTTGCTGACTGACATGGCACAGTTAAGCACACACAGCTTCTGTAAGGAAAATGCTCTCCATGGAGCTAAGCACTGAAATCCACCTTGCAGAAGAGGAACAGCCTCTGCCTCAGAGAAAGAAAATGGCCAAACCCCCATGCACCTCCTCTCAGCTGCCAGGTACTGTTCTGCTGCTATGTTATCTTCCACCATGTACATCACATTTTGAGAACAAGTACACAAAGGAACTTTTGTCTTTGTACATTCTCTCCCTTTTACTTATTCCCCACATCACATCATCTCCCCTACTTGCTCTTTCTCTTTGGTAGCCCAGTACTCATCTTCTCATTGGAGATAACATGGACCTGTTGGAGCACGTCCAGAGGAGGGCCACAGAAATGATCTCAGGGATGGAACACCTTCCCTGTGAGAGCAGGTTGAGAGAGCTGGGGCTGTGCAGTCTGGAGAAGAGAAGGCTCCAGGGAGACCTGAGAGCAGCCTTTTACTACCCAAAGCAGGCTATAAGAAAGAAGGGGACAGACTCTTTAGCAGGGTCTGTGGTGATAGGACAAGGGGAAATGGTTTCAAACTAAAGAGAGGAGATTTATTTTGGATATAAGGAAGAAGTTTTTTATAGTAAGGGTGGTAAGGCACTGGCACAGGCTGCCCAGAGAGGCAGTGGGTGCCCCATCCCTGGAGACACCCAAGGTCAGGCTGGATGGGGCTCTAAGCACCTGATGGAGCTGTAGGTGTACCTGTTCAGTGCAGACGGTTGGACCGGATGGCCTTTAAGAGTCTTTTCCAACTCAAACGATTCTATGATTCTATGATAGCAATGATACCAGTTCTAGTTTGTCCCATTGAGAAAAACATTAAATTTTTGTACACTTTGGCTTGACTTAAGCTTCCCCACAGGGCTAACGATAACTTCAATGCCTGTAGTATAGCTGGATCTTTCCCTACAAGCAGGGTGTTTTCTTCGCAGTTTCTGCACAGCGAAGCGCTCACATCTCCTTCCAAAGGAAGCAGTGCCTGGAGTGAAACCCACACCTCAAAGTTCACAGGGAGTCACCGCCCACTCTGGGGTTTTGGCTCCTCGACTGCCGTAGAGGAGCTGCTCTGAGCAGGCAGCAGAGGTCAGCTCAGACAGGACCTGAGCCCCCATGGGACAGGAGGATATGCTCCTGACAGCACCCAGGGGTGCAAATCCATTGGGCATGTCATGACGTCCAGCCTGGATATGCCTAATTGACACAGTTTGCCAATTAAAGTACACTGTATGATGGGACAATGTAACCTGTTACTGACACAAAATTTGAGTGGAGGGAGGAAACGGTGCTTTAAAATGTAAAGAGAATAAAAGTGAGGAAGTCTCAGTTCTGAATTATACATGATAGAAATGCCAGAAGGAAGAGTGGTGCTCTACGGGATAGAATATGCAACAAAGCAGAGCTCCTTGACAAGGGCTTGTATCAACAATTATACAGGTTCAACTTCAGATATAATTTTAAAGTGATTAAAAGGCAGTGGAGTAAGCACCTATTTCACCTTAAGAGAGCAATTATCTTGATTTATCTGAACTCTGATCATAATCAACATAAACTAAGCTGAAATCAATGCAGTTCAACTGAAGTAAAAATAATCATGCGGCCCTTGTACCAGGTTAGCAAAACCCATTTCAGAACAGCTCTGCAGCTTTGGAGTTCACAGTGTTGCTGCATGCAAAATATTATTTATTTGAAGGACACAAAAGTTTAAAGCAATAATTACAGATGTTCTCAGGGCTGGAGGACAAACCAGTCTCCACAGCTAGGGAAATTCATGGTGATCTTTGCTTGCTTGTTTTGTAACAGCAGCAATTTTATAGATAAAATCCAAAGGCAGGTCTGGAAAGCAGGAAGCATGGTGTGGTAGCTGGGACCACAACTCACCCAGAAGGCACTGAGAGGATCAAATCCTCAGTCCCACCTTGGGAAGAGCTGCAGCATGTGCCCCCCTGAGCTGGCACTGAGAAACATTTCCCAAGAAGTGCAGTACGTGCAGGCAAGGCTGCTCTAGCAAACAGGGCAGCGAGAGCATGTTTGACAAAAAGCAGGGCCCAGCCCAAGCCAGACAGTCTCTCACAAGTCGTGCTGTGTCAGCAGCCTGCAGGCAGTGCCAGGCCCTTCTCTGCCAGCAGGGATGGAAGCTGGATGGGTAGGGAGGTGTCTCTGAAAGTGGGTGCAGCTCAGTTGGGGAGCACAGATAAAGGCTGCCTGTGGCAATGGCTCACTCCACCCACCCTTGCTGGCCCTCCATCTTCATCTGGAAGTTGACATTGTCGTTGCTTCCTACACTAACAGAAGCATGCATACATGCATGCATGGAGGACAACTACCCCCACAGCAGTTAGGAACACCCTGAAGGACACAGTAGCTATGAGCACAACACAGACAATCACTGCTTGACTCCTTACCTGCTTCCCAGGTAAGATTTTAAGATCCCAGGGCAGATTTTCTGATTTTGTGCTGAATGCAAACAGCTTCAACCTGAGCTCCCTAATCTACACCAAGCTCACATGAGCTGCATGAGCAGCAAGCAAAGCCCAACAGGGATTTACCAGAGGCAAGCAGCAAAGCTGCAGCCCCACTGCTATCAGCAGCCCTGTGAGCAATCCTGAGGCAGAGGAATAGTTCTGCAGTGCAGGGCAGGATCCCTCCCACCTGAGCCTGTCCTGAGCACCTGCATTGCATGGTGGAGGCCCCACAGCTGGGCAAGAGGTGACATGGTGGGAATGATAGAAGCAGAGGACAAAAGATTCCATCATGGAAAGAGTGCATAGCTGTGCTTCCAGTGCATGCATCACACATGCATCTCTAGCACATAACAGATCGACGGGGTTGTATTTTACAGCTGTGCAGAGGCATCTACTTCTGTGCACTGGGAATACCTGAATTCCAGATGATCTCAGCACAGAAGGCTGGAGAAGAAGGCCTTACTCCCACCCCCATTTGGCTCAAACTAATCAGTCCATGTTGACAGGTACAGGAAGAGTTTCCAACCCATTGCATTTGCAAAGCAGTCCCTTAGTGTATATATTCAATGATCAATAGTCAATAATCAGTTATAGTCAAAACCAGAAAGAAGATTCAATTAACATTAATTAAAAGCCTTATAAGGGCAGAATTTTTCTCTGTAAATACTGCCACAAAAGAGTGAGGAACAAGAGATTGCTCCCATAGGAATTGCAGTAGACTTTGGACACTTGCCCAGCTTTCCTAGACCTGCTAAGCAGCACAGACCCTAACATGTACGGAGAAGAGATTTAACTACTGTTCCAGAGAATGACCCAGGATGAAGCTCATTTGTAAGCACCTTTCCCATGACTTGCTTTCTGCTGGCCTGGCAAGGGGAAGGGCACCTGTAAGCAGAGATCCTTATGGTTAGGGTGAAAAAGACAATGAAATAGACAAGGAGAAAGGGACACTGCTCTGAGGCTGGGTGATTTCTGGTGGGCAGTGGTCTCTTCTATGTTTTGTGCTTCTGGACTGAAGTACTACATTCCTCATTTAGTCTTTACTTGGCCAATATCAATCTCAAAGTCAGCAAGGGGTTCAGGGTTTTGCCTTTCCCAGCGCTGTGCTGAACCATGCCCAGATGAGGAGCAGAGGTTAAAAAGCAGAAGCAGAACCAAAACAGGCATATGGAGAAAGAGGCACACAAGGAAACTGACCCCCAGCACAGCCCCCAACTCCTTACCAGCTCATTTTCTTCATCCTTGTTGAGGAGCACATAATGATCCTTCCAAATCTTTTCCTCCATCTGACTGCGTTGTTTTCAGCCCTGGATGTCCTTGGTGAGGTCACGCAACATCAAGCACAGCTATTGACTTGAACTCAGGGCAGCATTACAGATAGCTCTCCCCATGGTGCTCCCTGCTGCCTTTGAATGTCTCACAATGTGCACAGTTTTTAATACACTCCCGGAGAGGGAGGAAAATCCAGTCTCACGTGTAAAGCCCTTAAATGCCCAGCTTGTGTAACCCATGCATTTCTCTGCTCCCTGACATTGCTGTGTTTACTGGGGTAGGACAGGCTGGTCTAGGGGTGCTGCTCAGTGAAGGAGATATCAAATAGCATGACAGAGAACATGAGATGCCAACAACTTGCCCAACCAAGGCTCATTGACAGGTAAGATTGATTGTTAATGGTATTGTGCCTTGCCTGCATGGCAAGTGGCTTTTCCCTTCCCTTTTTCTTATGCTTAGACTACTCACATTCAACTCAGACTTAATTATACTGGTAATCGGTGTATGTAGTTATAATAAAATCCATCAGATTTCATCCACGGTCTGTTGTTGTAATATAATCCAATACCCAAAGAGACCCTGTGTCCTGTGACAGTGTCAGCAAGGCATCTCCCCTGGGTTCAAAGTCACAGAGCTGGGCCTGGGCTCAGCTGTAGCACAGTGCAGGTGCATGCTACGGCACTGGTCTTCACAGTAGACCCATTTTGAATGTCCCCTCTTGATCTGGGCATCTCTCCAAACCTGAATTTTGGTCTAAAGGAGGGCTACAAAGATGGGGAAGGGTCCGGAAGGCAAGATGTACAAGGAGCAGCTGAGGTCCCTTGGTTTGTTCAGCCCAGGGCACAGAGGGGAGGCCTCATGGCAAACTATAGCTCCTCACAAGGATGGATCCGCACGACTCAACCAGATCCATGTCTGGGGAGTTCTGACAGCTGCACTTGTGTCCATGAAGCAGCAAAGATGGACCAAATACTGAAGAAATTTGAAAAATCAGAATGATGGTAAGAAAACACATTTTTTCTTTTTTCCAAGCAGTGCCATTTAGAACCATTGAGAACATGAAGGCCAATAGATATGATACACTTGCATGTCACTCCTGGCCATTATTTTAAAAAGAAATACTCATTCCTGACAGTCTGGGTAGTGCTGGCACCTGGCCTTTCACAAGGTCCATCTGAGGACATTCTTGTGGCAAAACACTTGTTCACAAAGAGATAAAGAGCAATCCAATGCAAGCAGGTGACATCTTGAGGCCAACCAATCCCTCCTGCATCCCACTAGGGGAAGGGAACTCATGCAAGGTATCGTTAGCAGGGTGTTTAACTCATTCTCTCCATTCTGACCATCTGGGTGAGGTGTGTTTTATGTCCGCCCATGCAGTCTACATGGAGTATGAAGGTACTGGGAAATAGAATGCTTTTATGATGGTATGGAGGGTTGAACTCAAAGTAGCTCTCAGTGGTTCTCTGTCCATCCCAGGGAACCCAAAATATCCATGTTTTTTTTAGCAGCTTATATAACAGGATGGAGAGGCATCCGAAATGTTTTCATGACACTGAGCTGTTAGTCACCTGCCTTAGGGGGATGAAATGAGGCAGCAAGATTTGGGGCTGCCCCAAATCTTTGATTTGGAATCATCATAGGAAGTTCAGTCAAGTGCTGCACTTAGTAGTTGGAGGAAAAAAATGCAAAAAAAAGGGGAGGTGGTGCAGATGTGTGCCAGAGAAGGAGAGGCAGCTCACCACAAGTTGTCTATCCTTGCCAGAAATGTGACTGCTGTTGAGTCATGGTTACAGGAAGCTGCTGAGATACGTGTGACAGGAGGACATTATTCCACCCCACTTGCTGCTAGCAAGGCCTCAGCGGGAGGTCAGGCTCTAGGAAGGTGTGAGCTAAATGGAGAGGGTCCAAATGGTAACAAGATAGAATGTTTGGAAAACGTGACCCATGAGGCAGTGTTGAGTAACTGAGATTGTTTGAATGACGAAAGAGAAGGCTGAACTGGCATACTGTAACTCCTGTAATACAGAAGATAGTCAACTACTCTTTCTTTCTCTCATTTTTGTTAGAGATCAGGGAAAAAACAGTCTAATTTCTAATTAGATTAAACAATTATTATATTCTTGGAGCTAGGTTAGATATTCAGGAAGATTTTCTAACTTAAAGAGTATTTAAATGCTACCTAGAGCAGAGGGAAATCTTGTACCTGCTTTTAGGAAAAGAAGGACAAAAATTGCCAAGGATGATCTCAGGGTAGGTGGATCTTGTCTCAGAGCAGGGAGATGAGCAAAATAACCATGTCAGGGCCCCACAAACTCCTGCAATTTCTGCAGTTACCCCACACAGGTGAAAGTAGAACCCTGCAAACATGCACTGCAACCAAAGGGCAAGCCCTTCTGAGTTGGGGCAGTATGGTGCCCTGCTGGTACTCTCCATTTCACATGGATATGTTTGATCAGAATTCTGCTTTGCCACCATTCCCTGAGATGCATCGCAGTTGCCTTCATTCTGTGAGAAGTTATGCCAAGAGGCACTTGCTGCCTTCCTAACCAACAGGTCAAGCCAGAAGGCCATGTCCCCAGCTCTGCTGGGTTGCAGTGGAAAAGCATGCCCTTCTGGAGGGCAATCCAGCTTCTTTTTCTGATTTGTGCACTCAATAAAGGTCTGTTTTTGCGTGAGAGCCAGGTGTCCATTCAACTATAAGGAAATGTGAAGCTGTAGCCATGTCAAAAGGCTGAGTTGCATTATAAAGAAAAGAGCAGGTACTGTGCAGACAGAAGTAAAATAGCACCCTCAGTCCCCAAAGAAGCAAAAGATCTGCATGTTTGAATGAGCTTTGTTCCTCCTTTGATCCCATGCACTGCCAAGCAGGCATGCTGAGTAGTAGACAAAAACTGTGATGACTGTATCAAAATAAACAAGTAACAAATAAAGGAGAAGGACAAAAAATAATGCAATTTCCTTCTCTCATTATGTTGGACAATTGTGTTTCAAAGAAAAATCCAATTTTGAACCTAGCTTTTAAGAATGGCTTGTGCGGCTCAGCGGAGTGCCAGCGCTGCAGGCAGCCTGCCCCTTTGATTTCACTGCGCTAACTGGGATGGACAGCGTCTGCAGGCAAAGATCGCTGGGGTCCGTCCAACTGGTGTCCGCTGCCAGTCATAAAAGGAGAAAGTGAGTCCAGAGCTTCAGTCCCCCCGGGGGGTTTTGAGCTCTGTTTGGATAGCTTGGGCTGCCAACCAGGGCTGTCAGGCTGTGTCTGCCTTTATGCGGCCTCAGAACTTGCAGAACACTCCTTTCATACCCCCTGAAAAACAATGCTTTTCATGAAATGGGTAAGGTTTGCTTCTGCGTCTCTACTGTTCTGTCAGTGTAACCGCCTGGGAATGCTAAGCAACAAATTCAAACGTTAGGCAGAACTGAGTGCCTACGTTGCACCTCCCTCTCTTCTATGCACAGACACGTAAGAATGGATAAAAAGCATGTGGCCCATATCTGACAGACAGACTGTGCAAGCAGAAGCTGCTTGTTACTGCTCGTGCCATCCTGGTACCCAGAAGGATAAGGTTCTTCCAAATTAATGAGCACTTCAAAAAGCAAAACTGAAAACTTATTCCTCAGCATGATCCTAAATATCGCCCCACTCCAAGTCTGAGGGGACCGCCCTATCAGTAGGATGTAGAGTGTGAGCTCTGGTGTCCCACCAGAGATGAAGGTACAGAACATGGGATCTTGGTTGTGTGCTTATGACCGCTCTGCAGAGAAGATGTGTGCAGCACCTCCCCTGGCTCCTGATGGCCACAGACTTACACTGCATAAGCAGTTCAGTGCAGCAGGGGCACACCACATAGCTTTGCTGATCATACTGTGGCTGATACGAGTGAGGAGAGATGATAAAACATAGCCCACTGTGTGGCAGCTGTTGAGTCCCGGCCTGAACCACTGATTGAGCGCCTGGGGAAAGGACCCAGTCAGCCCTGGGAGCACAGGTGAAGGCAACTCATCTGTGTGACTGGAAGGGAGGGACCCTGGCTGCACCTCTCTTAGATTTAAGGGCTGAATGCTGCTGTGGTAGGATTTCTGGTTGGAGATCCTTCCCTTGTGGAGTTTTCCTTGTGAGCCTATATCTTCAGAGACAGGTGAGCACTTTTCCTTTGTAACACCTTTCCATCGTGCTAGTCCCTTTGTCATTACACCTCCTGTATTACCATACCATTGTGTTGATCTTTCTGATTGTTACACCCACTATGGCTGGAGACATGGAGTTGTAAAGGGAGATGGAACAAAAGATTGGCATCTGAAAGAGTAGCATTGGTTAAATATCACTTAGCATCTTTATTCTGTCTTCCTGCAGGTAAAGATGTCTTTCAACCTTAGTAGGCAAGTAGGTCTTTATCTTGTCAACTCTACAAGCTCCACAGGCTTACCAAGAGCTGACACTTCTATGCCATTCCCAATTGTGACATAAGCATAAATTATATGCCTAGTCTGCAAACCACTGCAGCTGCCAGTTTGTTACATGCAGCAACACTTCTTATGTGCAGGAGCTTGTAAATGGGACAGCGAATTTGGCCTCCAAGGAAATTGTTACTGCATCCTGAACAGAGGATGGCAGGAATAACTCCACTAACCTGCTCTCACAGTTTCTCCTGAAGCTGCATGCATTGCATAGAGCAAGAGATAAAACCTCTCACCTTCATCTAACAATGGATATTGTTGCTAACTGGGAATTCATCTTCTTTTCAGAGAGATAAACATGAACAAACCCGAACCATTTCCAGTTTGGCTGTTGTGTGGTACTGTCACTTAAATTGCAATAGATGGGAAGGTATTTAATGCTTGTGTTGAAGTTATCTAAAATGGGGGGAAAAAATACTTTAATCCAAATAAGTGTTTCTTTTTAGAAAAATAGTTATTTTTTTTATTCAAGCTAATCTCTTTTCAAAGACGATTCTGGTACAGACATGTTGAATCAAAACAATGCAGTCTCCAGTGACTGCTTTTGGTTTTCCAGAGCTGCTTTGTACTAAAGACCAAAGGATTCTTTACCATGATTCCCAGCCTGCCTCAATCTCTGGATTTCTGTGTCAGTGCAAGAGTGGTTTAGCATTGAATTCTAGGAACATAGTCTCCAATGTTGAAGTTCTCAGAAAGCATTCCTCAGCCCTACCCAGGAAATGCATGGGCAAGCTACTTCTTTAAATAACAAACTGTGCGCTCAGTTCAGAGGGGACAACACCCACGCACACCTTTCGAAAGGACGAAGTGTTCCCCTTGGTCTGAAGCCACACTGATTGATGTTTTGTTGCACCCAGCTGTGGGCAGACTTGCAAAATGTGGTGAGCAGAAAGTCAACCTAGCATCAAAATAAGAATAAGAAAACATATGCTCATCGAAGCTGCTGTTTTGAGTAGAAGAACTTAGTGGAAATGCTTGGCCTATTGCATTTATGTACTTAAGAAGAAATTCTTCACAATGAGTGAAGCATCCCTGGAAGTCACCACTGCACAGTGCAACTCAAAAGGATGCAGCAACAGCATTTCAACCATGAGCACTTTGTGAGCTTTCACCAGGCTGCTCCACTTGCAGCTGGCAGCCATTCCTATGTGGTTGAGGAGAGAGGAGAAACAGCATTACAGAACTCCGCTACTGCAGCCAGCTTTTCTGCTTCTGGTTAAGTGAAAAATGAGCTAGACTCAGTTAGGACTAGAATGGGGGTAGTGATGGGTCAGTCCTTCCTCTGTTTTTAAGTCTCTGAGATAGTCCTTCTACAGCCAACTATAACTATCCTTGACGTCTTTCCACTGCATTTTTCTTCAGAGTGCATCATCATTGCTGTCAAATGTTGGATTGCTATGGCCTCCCGTATCTTCCTCTACTGATACTGCCACAGAATCTGAGAACAAGGTTTCATTCAGAGGTGGCCAGGCTGAGTCTTGCTCTAACACCCGCTGCAGCCTCTTGTAATGGCTCTTGGAGTGGTACTGAAAAGTCCTCTTCAGCAGCAGCCATAGAGCTCTGTTCTCTATGATGGCTTCCTGTAAAAGCAAGAGCAAAAGGGAAATTCTGGAGGATCTGGACAGCAGCTTTTCCTCTTTACCCACAGGACGCACACAGCAAGAAGTAGACACCTAGATCTCCCATTCTCTCCTGCTCATCTACACTCCTTAGACAGTCTTTTACTGAGGACTTTTCTTAGTATCTCTAGCAGCGCTCTACTAAAGCCTTCTCATCTTTCTCCAGCTTGGGGCAGGGTCTGAAACACCTCATTCACCAGAGGAAAGGAAGGACAGTTGGGCCTGGCATTCTTCACATCCAACCATTCGGATGTGAGAATCTGAAAACAGAGAGGAAGTGTAAAGTAGCAGCAACGGTTTCTGTTTGACAGGTCATTCCTAAAATGGACTGAGAAGGATGGAGAAAGAGTGAGAGCTGACTCTTTTGTCTCTCCAGATAGTGCTGACAGGTGCATTCAGTGCAGCACACTCACCTCAACAAGAAAGGACACAGCCAGTGTGACTGCCAGCATCATCACCATGGAGATCCGCCACGTGGTGGGGGTGCAAACCAGCTGGGAGGAAAACAGAAAGCGGTAAGCAATGTGTGCACGTACCGACATGGGCTGGAGCTGGTGTCATCAAAAGCCAGAATCCCACACTGGCTGTACACTGCTGACAAGCCAATACTGCTACTTATCCTGAGGAATTATTGATAAAGAAGCATTTAAACTTAAGACCCAACAGAGAAACCAGTACTGCAGAACTGCAGCAAGAGGTCTAAATGCTTCCTCTCTTCCTAATATCAGAAATAGTTCTTGCGTATTTCAAACTCCAGACTCGGTTCCAGTGTCCCATAGCTGTCAGCACTGGGCTTCTGGCTGTAGCTCAATTTATTTTGGAGATGCAGCTCTGATCCAACACTCAGATCAGCAGTTGCTCCAGGGCTAGGCTATTGCAGCTTCTTACTGCCACTCCCTCCTTTGGCCTTCTCAGCAAATCCAGTGCATTCCCTCCAGACAAACCGGGTTTCTGCAGTTCTCCCCAGAGGCATTTTAGCCCCGCATAGCTGCACTGCTGACACTGTCCTGTGCCACTACAGTCCACCGCAGGGATAAGACTTGCTGCTTTAAAGTGCCATCTCGTGGCAGACTCTTTAACTGGGTCTGCCCGCTCAGCCTCTGCTGTGGATTCTGTTGTGCATTGAGGCAGCTGTAGCTGGGCTGCTTGGCATTCAAAATCCAGCTGTGTGCCTCTCATATCTGCTTCTGTTTCATTATTCCAATTTCTAAAGCCACTTGCTAACTCTCATACAAGGATATAGGACCGAAAGCAGTATCACGTTCAGTATTTGCTATCCAAAGCCACAACTTCATCATTCTGATCACCAATGTACTGAAAAAAATAGCTGTGCATTTCTTTTGCTGTTTGTTCCTGTGGCTCCTTCTACAAGGCTGTTAGACAGTCAGAGTGGAGAATATTAACATCTTCCTTATGGCTTCCAGGCTTAACAAACTGACACCTGGGTCCTACAGCTGATGCAGATCTTATCCTTCCCTAATTTCTCTTAGGATGAATTTGCACAAGGTAATCCCCAGGTTGCATTCTGCCAGACGAAATCAGCCAAGCCCTGCTGGTATTATCAAGCCAGATCCTCTATTGCCTTAGCAGCCAGTCGGTCTTCAGAGGTGCCAAACATCCCTGCAAAAATCTGTGCCTTTTGTTAAAAATACCACCAGTGCACTTGTAATAGGGCCAGCTATAGGAGGAAAACCCATATTGGAACAATACTCACATCCATCTTAGAGTATAGATCATCAATATCAGCAAACACCAGAAAGAGGCAAACACTCAGTTGCCCTACAAGCACCAGTACGAACACATCTGTAGGAAGAAGAACAAAGAAATAAAACCACAGCTGTGAGCGCACTCAGCTGCTTCCCTTTACTACAGAAGATTGAAACCATCATTTCTTGTTTCAAACACACACACAGAAAAATCTTAAAGTCCATGAGATAGCAAGGACACTCCAGCAAAAGTTTTATTTAGTCAAACTGATACATAAGAGGCTGGGATGAGCCTTGAAGCCATAGATGTAAAAATGTCAAAAGAGTATTTCGATCATTTGAGCTGACCTCAGAAGCCTGAGAAGACAGAGAGTCTTCCAGTGAGTCTCAAACCAAAGTCAGCCTCCTGTCATTTTTTAGCAGCACAAAATGTGGGCCCAGCTCAGAGAGTGGCATACCACAGGATGCCTCTGGGACTAAAAGTTCAGAAAGGAACATCTGGCACAGGCTGCCCAGGGAGGTGGTGGAGTCACCATCCCTGGAGGTGTTAAGAGAAAAGTAGCTGTCACACTGAGTGACGTGGTTTGGAGCAGTCACCGGCATGGGCTGATCGTTGGACTAGATGATCTTAGTAATCTTTCCATCCTTAATGATTCTGTGGTTCTATGACTATAATAGCTGGCCTTTAGTCATTTAGCAATCTAATAGTGAGCTTCTGCTTTTATTGGCTGGCACTGCCGCATCACTTCAGTCAAGTTTTAAGTTTTTCTGAGTGAATTGACTTCTGGACCTGACTGACTCACAGATCCTTTCTCCTCTCCTCATACTTACAGTTGGTGTAGATGGGTTGCCTAAAAGGCCTTCCCTTGGAAAACACCAGTGCTATGATGAGGCAGTTGATGGTACTTAGCAGCCACACTGTGGTGTTTTCATAGCTCTTGTAGCCATTGTCCACTTCTGTAGGGTCTCCATCTCTCACAACATGGAGGCCCAGGTTGGAGGCAGAGGAAGAATTCTCCATGTGGCTGTTCACTGAGAGGCAGGCACTGCAAAAGAGCATTGTTGGAGTGTTTTGGGACCTGCAGACAGCACCGCTTACTGTAAGCAGCTGGTGGGGAAGAACAGGGTCTGTCTGCAGCTGCTCATCCATGCTGTAGTCAAGCAGTTGTTTCTGGTAGAGCTGTCTCACTAGGTGTGCCCTGTGTCACCTAGAGTCCCAGGAGGGAGGCCTACCTGTGTATATCAGTCTTGGAATACCAGGGCTGCTTCTGGACCATTAGAAATCCAAAAATCTGCATGCAGAGGCTGAAGAGGATGTTAAGTATGACGGAGAGCAGCAATGGAGGTGAGATGAGTTGGCTAGGAGGCCTGTAGGGAACCAGCTTTGGGTAGGCTTCTGTGAAACTCACTGAAACATGACAGAAACATTTACTGCTGTGTCCAAAATAGCAGCAGTGTGCTGCCTATTATGTACAGACTGTTATCAGTGGCAGCATTTCTACCATCTATAATGTTCATTCTAATACTTTCAAATATTATATCAAGCACAAAATACAGAGTTATTTTCCTACAAAAGCTTATTGGCCACAGAATATGCTAATTAATGGCATTTGACTGTCCTGAGGCATTCTTGGAGAACAAATTTTAGATTTTGATTTTATTTGGCTACTGTCAGGCCCAAGAATATAAAGATACACTCAAGCTCTTCTGTTCTCTTTCAGTCAGCTGGCAGCTGTGGCTTGGGATGTTTTGTTGCCTATGTTCTGTGTCTCCTGCTGCACTAAGCACCCAGTTCCCAATTACCTGAGGAGACAGAAGATTGTGTAGGTCCTTCCAACAAATTTCCCTTTGTTGTTTCGGAAAGTTATTCAGATTTTGAGTAAGCCTTGATGTGGTGTTGCCAAATAAGGTATTTAAAACAAGGTAGCTTGCTGGTGTGACACTTTTAGGCTTGAATTAATTGAGACCTTTTCCAGTTGTCTGTTCCAGTAGGGATGGAAGATAGTCATGTGCTTTCAATACAGGATTTTTGTGCTCCTGCACATTTCTACTTCTAAATCTCTCCCTGCATTTGCTCTTTCTCAACATCCCTTCTCTTTCCCCTCCATCAGTGGTTTCCTCTCTCATTCTTGGCCCACAGTGTCCTGCTCTGTAGTGTCTGACATCCTTCATTTCTTTCCTTGTCATTTGCACATTGCCTCTCCTGCCTACATATCTTCAAATGTGAGCTGGACTCCATGCAGTGGATCCCTTCTGGATCTGCTTTGCCAGAACAGCAGGAAAAAGCTTTAATAAACCTTCCACTTCATTAGGTCCGTTTGCTTTTCCTCCCTGTAGAGATAACATCCCAATTATCAATCACCTATGTGCTCAGCAGTTACAGCACTAAGAAACAACCATCTTATTTCAGAGCTTTCTCTTCTCTAACAAGATGTCTTCTCTAATAATCTAAATATCCAGTTCTCTATGCAGTCTCTTTCCTTTCTTTCTGTACTTAGGACTACACATTTCCAAGGAGGTGAAAAACACGTGAAATGCATTCTCTTCATACAGAGGATGACTAATTGACTTACTTGTCATACCAATTACAGTGGTAATAGCCAGATCTTGAAACAAAAATTGGTAATTCCCAAAGGAGTTTAGTTGCTGAAAAGAGGAACAGAAAGAAAAAAGAAAACATCACAAATCAGACATTTGCTGTGGGCTTGTTCATATCACCTCCAGAAAGCTTTGTGTTGGATTTTTTTGGGAGCTAATTCTCAGCTGTTTTTTCTGAAATTCCAAGAATACTCTACTCAGCAGATAAAGGGACCACACAATCCAGCACTGCCAATACATTCGTCATTACTGGGCCCAGAGTGAGTACTTTCCTTTTGTGCATTGTTTGAACTAACGATGCTTCCAGTTCACTCAATGCAATAAAAAAAAAAAGCCTATTTGAAGAGACATGTCCTTTCTCAGTGCTGGGTGATTTCTGAATGTAAAGCTCTCCTCTCTAGTTGGGAAGAAGCCATGTAAAAATGGTTTAAGGCACTGTAGGGGATTTTGCTTACTGTCAAGCTAATTTATGCTTTAAACGCTGAATAAATTGCAACAGCATATGCTTATGCCAGATTCTCCCACATCTGAAATACTGCTCAATATCTCATTCTTGTTTTTGACCAGGGTGGATCCTGAACCCACTGGCTGGAGTTAATGGGAATGATCTTTCCAGTTTTCCAGATGAGATTACAGAAGGACTAAATGATCATGTCGGTTCACAAGAACCTCCATATCCTAGGGTGTTTTTTTGTTTGTTTGTTTGTTTTTTGTGGTTCTTATGCTATGTTTCTCCTACAAAGGAGAGTAGCTCGTCCAGTTCTAACAAACAAGGTCCATATTCCCAAGACATACCCAGTACAGTAGGAGAACACCAAGGTACTGAATGGTGCTATACAGAGCCATATACTTGAACATGCAGAAGGAAGTGACCAGGGCAGCACGGCCTTCCCTGAGTGAAGATGCGAATAAAGGACAGCAATTAGGTGATGGTCTGCTTTTGTTGCCAGTCTTCTCAAAATGCAGTTGGAAAATAAAGTGTTTGCCACAAGAACAGAAATCTCTACCATTCTTTTCTTCTGCTCTGCTGCAGTTACCTTCCTCCTGTGGTTTGGAGGGAAATATATCTGTATCTTAAAGGAGTTTAAGAAGGAACTAGGCAAATGGTGATTTCAATGTCAATACATTTATTTTTCGCCATGTATGTGCATTCTGGCTTGGTGGAAACAACCGACACTAATATTTGAGAGCAGTGGGGAAAATCTCCTTAATGTAACAGGAAACAAAAATCCATGCTTACCTGATGAGCTCTGGCACACACGCTATGCTGGGGGTTCGGGATGTGAAAGGTGAAGCCACCGATGCCTCCTGCTCTGACAGTGATATCCCTGCATGTGCCACTTTCAAAGCCTGAAAAAGCATATTGCTCTTCAGCACTCACAAGCCAGGGAAACCCAGGAAGTGATGCATCAGCCAAGAAATGAGCCCTCATTACAGGATGTGTTCTGTGAACAGCAGCAGTCCCTCCTCAATCCCTGTGTGTGCTCCACCCGAAAAGTTTCTTCATTGGGATTTGGAGCATCAGGTCCAAGGTAGTAAGGGGATGACAGCATGAGAAAGTCAATTTCCTACAGACCCCAAAGCCATCATCCCCAGCTGCAGAAGGCAGGTTTAGCAGTGCCTCCTTTATCAGTGCTTCTCTGCAGTCACAGTTTTTGTAGATGTATAGGTTCTCTACTTCCTTCTTCTGGGAAAACCTTGGGGACTTTGTTTAAGTGCAAGCAACTGCTTCACTGCTGAGATGGCACCACTCCCTTCTCCAGCATGTGCTGAGTTAGTGATATTCTACTGACAATGCATTCATTTTTAAATAAATAAATTATAAGGAATTCTCACTTACCCCACAGTCATTGGCTCCATCTCCACACATGCCCACAAAGTAACTAAAAAACAAAGTGACCTACAGTTCAGTGCTGGGGAAAATGAGACCTATAAACAAGAGGGAAGCAGAGTCTCCCCCATGCAAGTTATTTCTGTAAGTCATGCCAACTTTTTTTAAAAGCCCATCTGGAAAGCTGAAAGACTGAAATACAAGCCCAAGATCCTAGAATATGCATGTCCCTAGGCTTGAACCTCTGATGTGTCTCCTGTAAAGCCTTTCTGCTGTGACAGACTGAAGAATACATTAACATGTAGCTTTATGTTCATTACAATTGACTCAGTTTTCCACTCTGAGTGTAGTAAGGTTGATTATGACAGAGGAAGGGGTTAATGGTGATGGCCCAGCTCAAAAACACACTGGTACCTCACGGTCACAGGGAACAGACATCACTAGGGGCTCTGCTTTGGGGTCCAGACCTCCCAGTGTCTTCTGGGGCAGAGAGAGTGACAAAGACAGTTGGAGGAGGTAAAGCGTAGGCTTAACAGGATATGTGGGGACAGCCCCCTGCCCTGATGGTGAAAGGATGAGCCAAGGCCTGTTAAACCTAAAAGTAAGTCCTTATAACAGAACCATCTATACAAAACAGTCTAGTGCTTCAAGAGCTGAATCACTTGTGTCTTCAGTTGCTGAGACTTAGATTCCAGCTCAGGGAAAGTTCTCACTGTGAGGCACTGAAGGTGCTTCAGGGAAGCCAGATAGCGCTCATACCAAGCTGGAACAGCTTAAGAATTACCTTGCTCTAGGGCAAGGCCTGGGACCAGGTAGTTGGGGTGGGAATCTTGACAAGACTTTGTAATCAGTTGTATAATAGGCAACAAGATACTTGTGACTCAAGGATATATACTTATGCACCTTGAAGACTGTTAGCACAAGGTTTACAAATGCAGATTGCCCCGCTGGTTCTTCTAATTCATCAAATGCAGTAAAAAGACTGTTAACATCAGAGAAGCTGCATTGGTGGGAGACATTTCAAAAATTCTTAGGTAGGCAGGTGTTCCTGCTTCAGACACAGAACAAGAAGTAAGAATGAAGGATGGAATTAAAGAAAAATCAGAATTAAGGGGTGTTAGGTCTTTGATGGGTTGTCAAAACAACACAGATTTCAGTGTCTCTTCTTCAACAGGCTTGTGGAACTTAATTGCCTGGCTGTACCTCTGTAGAAGCTTCAGTTTTGTGCATTTCTAGGGAACAATACATTAGAGAAAAGCTAACTTTATTAGACTCTTATGAGGTTTGGAAATTCTTCAGACACTTCGCAACTCGGTGCTTACAAGAACTTACTCCAGCTTTTGAAACTCCTCTACAAGGCTGGATTTCTGGCTGGGAGACATTCTGGCAAATACTGTTGCATTTAGCAGGAGCTGCCAGGAGGGAAAAAAAAAAAAAGAAAGGGATGTTGTAAGCAGTTGGTACAAGAGTCACAGTGATTTCAGTGATAATCTGGAATAGAAACAACCCAAAAGTCACATTTCCAGACAGCTGGTGCTAGACCCCAAGGCGGGTAAGACTGAGGATCAAAGATAAAGGGTATATTAATTTTGAAAAAAATTGTGATCACAATTAGGACATAAGGTCCAGTGTGTTGTTTGTAAGATGAACACGTATGTAGCAGAAATGCTGAGTCACGGCCTGAACCAGTGATTGAGCACCTAGTGGGAACACAGGGCCAACACAGGGGAGCTCAGGTGCATGCAATGTACCTGAGTGACCAAAAGGGGTGAAGCCAGAATGCACCCCTTCCCAGACCTCATTTAAGGTCATTATTTATTGCCATTATTTATTCCATACATTTTAGCATTACAATGTATTACTAAGGAGGGATTTACTAGAAGAGAATTAATATGATTATCTTTTTCATAAAACAGATAAATCATTCCAAATCTCAAGCTGTGTAATACCACATTTTCACCTGTTCCTCAAAACATGAGAAAAGTAGGGTTGTGCGAAGGCCAGTCGTATGGTCACAAATGTTTTAAGTCATGTTCTCACACGCTATGAGACTGCTCTGCTCTCTCATGCTGGAAAAAAACCAGAGCTTTTCAGACCCCTCCTCCACACAATTGCATCAGAGATTTACCTAGCCCATGAGTATTTCAGCATATTTCCCAAAGAATTCCTGGTGCAGATCTCCTTAACTAATTACATCAGGACAATCTGAATCTACTGATTGGCAAGCCTACTCCAATTAAATAATCCGTATCTTACCTTTGGAAGCAAATGGCTGAAATGCTGTGCTACAATTTGGTAAGATTTTCCACTCATGGCAAAATGAAACTGGCCTGATTCCATTGCCAACCTAATTCTTCTTCCAGTCTGACTGTCACTGTCCTGAAAAAAAATAACAACAGAATGAGTGCTGTTCCCAAGCCCTCAAAAGCTTTTACAGACGAAGAAAGGACATCCACAGAGAGGGCGCTTGTGAAGACCCTCGGAGACCTGGATTAGTCTGTGTTTTAGTTTTGCACATATGGGGAGGTACTCACTCTCGACATGTTCAAACAGGGTTTGTTCATTCAGTGCAGTTACACAGACTTTAAATCTGCATAATATGCTATGCTACCAAACTTACTCTGCAGGGAAACATGCTTGAAAATGGCATCAGCTAAGCGTGAGGGCTACAGGCAAATCTTCCATGGGTTACACTGTAAAGCTCTTCTGAAACCTAATCCAAGTAGTTAGCCAAAATATCGTTCACAGGATAACATGTTAGGAAGGAAGCTGTAGGACAGTACTTTGCATTATTACAAGCATTCCAACTTCATTTGTTTTCCTGCTGCATCATTTATTTTACTCTCACCAGGTTTCCATAATCTTCAGTTTTATTTTCTTCTAGTGGTTTCCATGTTACAGATGCTGACAAAGATCCAGGTATTTTGTTTGCTTCCACAAGAATCACTCTGTTTGTTGGAGAAATCATCCCAGCATTCTTTGCAACAGTTACAGCTGTCTGAATGTTATCACCTAGAAAAATCCAAGTGTTATTTGCGGTGAGGAATTGTTCGTGGAGGAAACACTAACCCTTTCTTGAATTCCAAATTTTCAAATATATCCACAGGTGTTAATAAGATTGCAGTATCCATGCATAAGGAGGCTTTAGATAAAGATCAAAACTTTGCAGGCAAGGTCTGTCTCAATAAATACATATTTAATCTGGCCTAAGCTTGAAGAAATATAATTGCAGAATGTGCTCCTAGTTTCTGTGTTATGGATTGGGGGGGGAGGAGGGAAATGCAGTGAGTATCACTGCTTCACAGTAATTGCCCTTAGATGGCTTTGGTGTGAGTTTGATACAGGAACGGGTGAAGCCCAGGAAGATCTGTGTTGTTTCCAGAAAAATGTGTTCAGACCACATTAAAACTGAGACTTATCCTTTCCAAATCCAAACCAACTCTTCACGGGAGGAAAAAAAAGTGATAAATAGGGATCTGTAGGCATGAATTAGCAGATATCACAAGGCTCAGTGATTTGTTCTAGTATCAGCGTTCCATTTTGGCTCATCATGATATGCCTTCATGCATGTCACCTGATAAACTTAGTAGGGAGAGCAAATGGGCTCACTGGAAAGCATCAGAGAAAATGCAAGGCTCTCTTCTTTGGTACAAGTGGGACAGATTGTCAGGTATCTGACATAGCCTGGTGAAATTGTCAGAGACATAAGCCTGCATGGCTCAACTCGTGATTGTTACAGCACAGGTGCTTCTTGGACTCTAATTGTCTGAAGGACACGAATGCCTGTGCCTTCTTACTAGTGCTGGTGACAAAGCAGCAGACTGCTCACTCACTCGTGGTTGAATTCTCTGTCTGCACTAGCAGCTGTCAAAACGATCCATCCCATTTTGATACCTGTGACCATAACACTCCTGATGTGGGCAGCACTGAGATCTTCCAGGACAGGCTTTGTCTCTCTCTTCAATCGATTCTCCATTATCAGCAGACCCAGGAATGTCAGATCAGATTCCACCTCCTCCCTTAAGTGAAAACCAGGTGGAAAGATTTAATTCCTGTTTTTCCCTTAATCTTGCTTTTGCACTGAATTTGCTGATAGCCTTTTCTAAGTGTTAATCATCCAATCTAATTCAAAGGATGTAAATAACTTGTTAGTTTTTAACAGTCTGAGCCTTTCTGGTTTTTGTGGTGCTATTTCCTGACCATCAGGGATCGCATTCCACCAGCAGCAAGTGGTGTCAGTTGAATATGGAGGGTCTTCAGTTTGTCTTCTACCTTTCTATTCTTTTCTTCCCTTGTTCTGAAGAAACAGTTCAGTACATAGGCAGCTTTCAGATCACGTTTGCTTAATTATTACCAAATTAAAAAAAAAGAACCATTTTGGAGCTGTCTTCTCCACATACAAAAATCAAGCCTGAAGGATAAGTTGGATTGTTTTCTATTTGTGCACAGGGGTTCTCCAACTCTGTTCTTTCCTATTCTTTACACCTGTGCTATTGCCATTTTTACAGCTGAACACATGCAGATGAGAACAGAATTTGGTAAACAATGGCATGAAATAGAAGTCCCCCAGGGAGCCAGGTTGATTCTGAAGAGCTTGGAAAAAATAAAAGCTTTCAAACACTTAGTTTAGCCACTGTAGTAAGTAGGTGAAGCTGAACACTTGCAAGGCAGTCAAAGTAACTACTCTAGCTACTCTAGAGTAGCTGAGTGCTGTGTAGTCACTGCTTTCACAGCAGGACCATTGTATTTGACCTCCACTTGTCCTTTTTCTTTCCTGGCAGTGTATACTTCACCCAAATATAACTGCACACACAATTACAAGATCTGGGTCATATTATACACATCTGCCCACTGGGTTGGAAAGGTCTGTTATGACACTTGTGACAAGAAGCTAAACAAATCATTTGCTCTTTGCCTCCATGGCACTGGGCCCTCTCAGCAAAGTGAAAAACCCTGTGAAAGAGCAAGTCAACTCCATCTGAATTAGGACCTGCAGATAGTAAACAGAGGGCAACAAATGCGCAAAGTAACTGCAACTGTTTCACAAGTGATGTTTCAGGAGTATAACAGGCAAGAGCAAGAGGGATATTGGTAAGAGCCTATGGACTCGTGTGGGCAATCTTGAGTGAGACTTGTGGAAAAACTAATTCCATGAGAATAGCAGAAGAGCTTTCTGGCTTCTATAGAAGTTAAAGAAAACTAAAGCTGTAATGCTAAAGAAGGCACAGACCAAGATTACAGGAGAAGATAGTCTGCTGACTTTCTCTGGGTTAGAGAATAGGTAGTGTAATGGGGATCATCTGCTGCCTTTGCTTAACCAAGGAGCCAGGATAAAAAAAGAATTAAAAAAAAAACACCACATTCGACTGAAATCCTAGATAAATATGCATAGAGACTGGTAGAAATTATGGGCTGAGGGAGGGGTGTACTAGGCTGCAGGTTGTGCTAGAGTTGAATCTTCTATGTTGATCCATTGCTAAGAAACACAAAGATTATAGGTATGTGCTACAGGTACTGGGTAGCAGTATCCACTCTACACACTCTCAGACTCATATCCATATTTAAACAGATTCTCTTTAGCCTGCATCTAACAAACCCATCTATACTACAGCCCTGCTCTTGGTAGAGGCCTTGTGGAAATGACATAATGTGAGGCTTATGGCTGGATGTGGCTGATAAGAAGCTGTCTGTTGCTTACCTTGTTAGATCAGTAGATTGCTTTCCTGACTGTAGAGATTTACATGCCAGTCCAATCACCCTAAAGCCTTGTGCTGTGTAGAACAGAAGCTTGCTTTCAAAGTTCGATGGGACTGTGCAAAAGAGGAAAAGACAGCTCATCATAGCATTTGGCTGTTTTTTATAGAAGTGGGATGGTCTTAGGAACCTTCTCTAAAGCATCTGTCTTAGAGGAGAGGTACACTTAGAGACCTAATAGGCCTTGGGCATTAAGGAGAGCTGCTACAATGAATTTTGCTCAATAAGAAAATCATTGCCAATCCTCTGCCAGTCTCCACTGAGGATCTTAAACTATTCTGCATAGATTTACCTTCTTCTAGTGTATCATAAAGGAGCTGTGCTCTTCCAGCTGTCCACTCAAGGCTTGAACAGAAAATAAAATGTTTTCTGGTGTATAGTGGGTAACTCAAATACTAATTCTAGTAGAAACTGAATGCCTTGTACAATACTTGGTACTTTTGTCTGCAAGCAGTGCTTCTTTGCTGAGAAGGGCTGTATGAAAGATTAGCCTTAGACTGGAAGCACAATTAACATTTCAGGCTGAGATGAAAGTACTTAGACTCAGAAAACTCACTAGGACCTTGCACTACCAAAAGTCATTTATACCTATGCGTTTCTAGGAAGCATTTACAAATGTTGGTTACCTGTTTCTGCTCTGCATAACATGGCTACCATTTCTGGAGCACCTTTTGTGAAGACCTGTTTTTCCCCACCAGTTTCCTGAGCAATGACAGACATTCTCTGCAAAGCTGAAGAAAATGGAAACTGGTGTAAAATGGTAATTCCTTCCACAGAGGCCTAGGGGAAAAGTAAAGGGATTAGATACTGCAGTGAAGATTTTAAGCTCAAGCTGAAGCAGTTGAGTCCCCTGAGCCATGCTGAGAAGATAACAGTGTATAATGCACTCATTTTTTTCATAGTGGAGCAGAACACACTCATGAAATTTGTACAGCAATATTTTGTTCAAGCAACGCAAAGCGTTCTCTGACAGTTTTAGCAGGCTATTTGGTACAATTTACTGAAAGGAACTCACCAGTCCTATTTGTTTAACAAGACTGCTACATTTTATACTAGTCTGTTTTGCCTTTGCAAGACATTTGAAAGCTTTTGCACCACAGAGGTCTGACATCAGCTTCTGGAGTCACTTGCAGCCCCAAGCGCTCTAGAGGTGATCACCACTTGGCTGATCCCGGACTGAGTCTGGTACCACCAGGAGAGGTAAATTCTTGGGCTGGACAATCTGCCATCTAGCAACCCCCTGCTCATGTCCTGTTTCTGTTGTGAGCAGCAAGCTCCCTCTGGCATCTATTTTTCATCAGAAAGGGTATGATGATGATCTTCCTGCATGAAATCCAAGTGAGACCAAGTGTGGAAGAGTTGTCTTGGACTAGAACAACCAAACATTCCTCTACTAAGAGGTAACTCTCACACTAACATTTTAACTTGATCACAAATGTGAATCTTGCAGATAGCTTACACTGTTGGCTTTAGGTCCAGGTCTAACAACTGTGGCATGTGTAGATATTTGACTTTCAGTCTGGTGTCCACTGGAATCATCTATCACCTGTGTATTGAAAGACAAACGTATTTTAGGCTACAACATCAGTATAGCTGAAAAGAACCTCAATGCATTTTCTCACTCAGAGCATTTTCTTCCCTCAAAATGAGGTATCTTATTCATTTTTGACCTCACACTAAGAAAATCCAGTAGCAGAAAACTCACTGTTCCCTTAGCAAACAAATCCAGATGTTCACCAGCTTCATGAAGATACTTCTGTACTCTTGCACAGCAAATAGATTGTGTTATCTCCCAGACAAATCCTTTGTCCATCACAAAACATTCAAATGTGCAAAAGCATTTTTCCTAGCTATAGTCTCAGTGGAAATCTAATAAATAGAGGTTTATATTGATGTAGGAAGCATCACTGTCTACTCTTGAAGCCTTCCACAGGTCAGCTGTTTTTTAATCATCACAACATAACTGTGAGAATATTTTTATGGTGTCAAAGGGCATGCAATTATTCTTCTTTCAGGTAATTCGTAACTTTTTTTCTGCCTAAGGCTGAAGTGGTGAATCAAGGCCCCTGGGGAAAAGATACCCTGTAACTCCTGTTATTACTGGATGGTTTGTTCCTTGAAACTTGGCTGTTTTACATACTTTGCAGATACAAAAGAGACAGGCGTTAAGTATGGATGTTGTCATCCACATAACTAGCTAACCTGGCCCTGAATCTTGTCTTGCACCAGCAACAGCTTGTGCCTGTATCTTTCACTAGATAATTATTGGTTGTCATTCTCTTACCTATCTCAGATCTGCAGTCTCTCAGTTTTTCATAAATGCTCACTTTTCCTCAATTGATCAGATACTAAGTAGGGCCATTGACAGCATCTGTAGGTAATGGGACATTAAGGGAATTGAAAGCAGAGTGCTTTGAGATCTACTGGTTTTGTTCTGTTCTCATTACTCTGCAAGTGTAGTAATTATTTCCCACCTGTGAGGCCTTCTGTCATCTTTAGGTTTGAAATCCCATGCCCATATGAAACATCTCCAGCATGACAAAGCTCTACCAAACACTGAAGTTTTGTATCCAGTTCAAAGTGGCAGAAATAGTTATATGCCAGTCCACACTTGTGTACAAGTTATAGCTAGGACTTCCTGTCATCTGGCAGCAGCCACAGTCAGAATTGATACCCCAATAGGGTTTGCATGATACCCACCACTCTCAGTCAAATGATCTAAATACTCAGTGTACTCCAGGCCAAAAGCTTTAGACAGAAAGAGCATTTCTCTAAAAGCCTAAGAATGTGCTATCCCTTCTGGCTGATTTACTTACATTTAGACAGTGACTATTTGCATGGAAGGCTTTGGGATGTTTCTCCTTTGCAAGAAAACATCAAAACTCTATATCATTATTTGCATAACAACAAATCACAGTTTACCCAATTAGTTGCCTCAAACATTTTCACATCCAGTGGGTCTCCTTGAATCTTGCCCTCCAAAACAATTAATGAATGACAAACCACCATTGCTCTGAATGCTGGGCCCCAAGGCAGGCTATGGTCTGCAGGAAACCTGTGAACATCCTGAAAGCTAACAGAAAATAAACTATAAAATTATTATCAGAAAACACCAAACATATGTGGCTAACAGAAAAAAAAAGCCATAAGTTGATAGGAAGAGAGGAAATGGCCTCAAGTTGTGTCAGGGAAGGTTCAGGTTGGATGTTAGGAAAAACTTCTCCCTGAGAGTGGTGATGCCCTGGCACAGGCTGCCCAGGGAGGTGGTGGAGTCACCATTCCTGGAGGTGTTCAAGAAATGTGGAGGTATGTTACTGAGGAATATGGGTTAGTGAGCAAAATTTGTGGTAGGTGGACGGTTGGACTGGATGATCTTAGAGGTCTTTCCCAAACTTGATGATTCTATGATTCTGTGTAAGGTGACTGTTAAAGTGACTGTTAAAGCCTCGTTCTGTGGACAGGCATCAAGCATGTGTCTGTAGATTTGTCCTCTCCCAAGAGCTATTTCTTGCGCACGTCCCCGGATGGAATACACATACTCAGAATAAGCATGTTCTCTGTATTTAATAGTCCATTGAGATAGACATCAGATTATTATGAAATATGTTACTTGGGGCTTGTGCAAGGATTCAAGCTGTGAGGCTGATACAAGTCTGGACATCTTTGTGCATTCACATTTCTGGAAATGTAAAGGGGCAGAAATATTGGCACTGTAGGAACTGAACAGCGGTCTCATGGGTTACTGAAATTTCGTGTTGCGATGAGATAACCAACTCACTTTCCAAAGGATACAGAAATACCTTTAGATATCTAAACAAGGGGAACTTTTAATTGGTTTTGACATGAACATCTGTCTTTAAGATTTGTTTGTATGTCTTGGAGGAGTGTCTGGTCACTACCCCACAAATTTAAATTCCATTAGTCATCAAAGAGCCTTACCAGTTTCCTTCAGAGGGCAGCAAGCCCCAGAGATCCAGGCCATCTTCTGTTAAGGTGCCAGTCTACATTAGAATATGTGTTTAAATTAACTTTGCACATTAGATTTACACAAGGAATAAAAAGCAAAACATATTTTAAGAAGCTGCCGTTTAGAAAATGTCAGCATAGTGTAGAGCAAAAGTACTACCAGGTATTTCCTAGGTTAAAAAAAAACCAACCATCAATGTACAACAATGTACATTCAGACAATGCAAACTTAAGGATGAAAGGCTGGTCCACATGTTTCTAAAATACAATGGAAATGCTTGGCCAAACTCTCCCACCCCTAGCACTGCTCCCATTGCAAGTGCAGAAGTGACCAACACTGAGCAGTTACTTTGTCAAAGCAGATGAGGTTCAGCTGTCCACACATGTTGATTCTTTGTGGGCTGATGCAGAAGATGCCCTTTTTCTTCAGCCTCCGCTGGGTGTAAATGATTCCTGTTGTCAAGGCAGCTGGTAGGGCTGGGGGGACAGCAATAGTAATAACATCCAAAGCTTTCTTCACTACTTCTCCTGCCTCCTCCTGATATAAAACCAAAGGCAGTTATCAGCAAGATGATGTGCTGCTTGGATTATCTGAGAATAGTCCTCTTTATCTCTCCTCCTCTGCACTGTAGCTGCTTCATACTGTTGTTTTCTACCCATGGTAAGTTACATATTCGTGTCCTTAAAAAATGAACTGCTTTGATTTAACCAAAGGGCCTAAGGCTACACCACTGCTGAAGAGCATTCTCTGTACCAACAAACCTGCAAAGCACATGAATGAGCTCAAACATGCCAGGGTAGGTTATTACACCTTCAGTTGTGCCTAGCTCACTATCATGAAGCACAAAAGAATCTGTCATTGCCATGGGCATTCATCCAACTGCCTATAGAGGTAGCTCTGGGCTTCATATTAGGGTGACAGATTAGACATATGGGAAAATGCTAAAAAGGATGGCTTTTATGTGGAGGAAAATACATAGAAATAAAAGTTACATTTCTAAAAGTAATCTCTAATTAAAAAGTTAAGAGGTTGGTGTAAAGATGGCTGCAGGTACACTGAAATGTTGGCATTGTTATTCTTGGCAGTCAGTATCACTACTAAAGGATTGAATGCATTTCAAATTGGGGTCCCAGGACAGAGGCACTGCAAACTAAAGACAATCTGCAGTTCGGATGGATCTGAAAACCATCATTAGAGTTCTGTTATTACCACTTCTAAGCCTGGAGATTTGACCATAACCATGCTGTTTTTGACAAACTGAATATTCATTGATTTCTCATTCTCTGTTCTTAGATATTATTTCAGACCACAGAAGGTTCCATTTTAATACCATATTCAGCTACCGTGATAACATCAGTATGTATTTCACATATTATAAAGAGGGAGGAGGGTTGTTCAGGAAGGAAAAAAAAAAAGAAACTTGGCAAAGCAGACACCATAGAGCAAATTCATGCCTCATAAACCTCCTAACGAACTCTGGAAAAAATAAGTGGAGATGTGGGTGAGTGACTCAACCGATACAGGATACTTGGCTTTTCAAAAGTTATTTCCCAAAAGCTATACTTACTTAGCAATTACTAAGTGAAGGCTCCCCCACCACACAAATAACTATACAAAGATATGACAAAAGGGGCAGAAGAAAATAGGGAGTTCTTCATAGTGTCAGTAAACTTTGTATCTGTATTGATTAGGGCTCTGCAAGAAGCAGAAGGAAGAAAAGTGGCTGAAGGGGTGTGCAATTATCTGTAAAGTGCTCATATCAGATATGCTAAGAACTCTGGGGAAATGAAAATGGGGACACAGTGGGTTTTGACACCTTAGAATTGAATATCTAAGAGTTTGTGGTGTCACAAATACAATTTCATTGTAAAATGGCCACATCTACTAAGGCAAAGAGAATTTTAAAATCATACTTTTATATAAAAATGCATAGGAAACCACTGAAGTTTCAAGTCTCTTGGAACTGAGTATGACTATTTCTCTTGCATTTAGTAACTCACCCCATTAAGTGCAAATACACACACTGTGTAGATCATTCCAATGGTTGCAAATGCTATGAGGCACATCAGGAACCGGAGGGCATCTCTGTACAACTTGAAGTTCATGGGTTTAGGGTAGAGAATGGACCTCACCAGATCTCCTTTGGCTGTATTGAAACCTGAAAAGATAAATTAAGATCGTTACATGGGGAAGTGACTTCCAAAAGTTCTCTAAGAAAAAATAGAAGGCTTTGAAATAGAATTCAAGTGACTTATGAAAGAAGGCCAAGATCTTTCATTTTACAGTACTTGAGCTAATACACAGAATATAGAGAAAAAGAATTGCCTTAAGCAGGATTTTTTCAACATCTCAAAACAAAGACAAATTCTTCTTTGCAATCATATGCTAGTGGTTTTTTTTAAAGGTGTGCCAAACAAACTGAAACAATGCATAATAGTTTAGTCCAGATGGGGATATTGACTGTGAACCTCGATTAATTCCTTTAGTGTAAGGTGCACCAGAGAACTTTAATTCAGTCTCTGGAAACCTCTAAGTCATGTTGTAATAAGAAAAAGCACGAAAGGAAAAGCAAACTGAAATGCTGACTGACCAGTCTGCAGCACCACAGCTTTCACTACTCCTCTGTCATCTCCCTTGGTCTGTATGACCTCTGTTCCACAGAAGAGGACGTGTTTTTTGTAATCCTCTGCACAGTGCATTCTCCAGGGCTTCAGGTTATCAGCTTGGGGTAACTGGGTCTTCGTTACTGGAATACTTTCTCCTAGGAAAGATGAACTCAGATGAGGAAAACTGCGGTATCTCTTAAAGCCTGCTGACAGTAAAGTATCTAGACAGACAGTAAACGTACTTCCTAGAGAAACCAGTTTAGAGAGATGTTAAATTTATATCGTCACATCTTAAGAATGAATAGGAGTTTGAGCCTAGCAGAAAAGAACAGACTCTGCCAGAGAAAAACTCCCCTTTGCACTGGTACAGCAGCTTCTTGCACAACAGCTCCTTGTAAGTCTGAGAACTGAAAACAGTCCAAGGACTCTGAACCATGGCAGTAGATACAGAAACCTGAACAGAGACTTTAACTGGTATTGTGTGACTCCAATTGATAGCCACAAGTTGTTCACCTAGCTTGAACTTTGTGTGCAGGTCACTACACTATTCCCTCAGGCAGATTGAATGTGGCATTACCTGATTCCTGCTTGAGAGCTGATAAATATCCTGTGTACATCAGAGCAGATACACTCAGGTAAAGCAGCAGAAATACTTTCACTGAACATCTGGTTGCTGAGGCTTTCTAAATGAAAGGAGCTTCTGGAATTTCTCATTTACATGAGATTTCAGAATGGTTGATTTGAGTTCAGCTCAGACTGAGACCAAATTTAAAGACGAGAAACTGAAATATGAACATCTGCTCCAAAAATCCTTTTTTTTGCAATGAACTCACCCACCTGGTGTCTCCCCCACTGCTATCACATGAAAAGGGGATTAAATGAATGTAGAGCTGGACAGACACTTCAGCTGGTTAGAGACATTGCAGCAATTATGATGAAATATTCAGTGAATGAGAAAAATCCCTACAGACTGAGTGGACTCTGTGCTCTGTGTGGGAACAGCTTTGATCCATAACTACTGCTTCTTCTCCTGTCCCACTCACTCCACTTCCCTTTCTAGTTAGGGGATCACTTCCTAAATGTTGCACACCAGAAAGAAAAAAAAAATGATGTACTGCTCTTCCCAAAGTCCACGTCAGCTACTTAAGCTGGGGCTAACTACTATTCAGTCCTTTTTATAGCAAATATCCCAAAGAATGCCCTTCTAGGCTATGACCTATCCCACAATGAGGATGATATATGATTATGCTGTATGTCCTGTGCCACTTTCTGAAACCACAGGGCCGTGTTGATGTTTTAATAGTGAATCTGGAAGGAACAAGCTGTACCTGTCAGCATGCTTTCATTTACAATGCACTGCCCACTGATCAAGATGGCATCACAAGGCAAGAGGGCTTTGCCCTCTTTCAAAACCATCATGTCTCCAGGAACAAGATGACGTGATTCCAGCTCTTGGAAACCTGTAGGTGACATGCAATGAAATCTTTGTGCTTCACATGTTTCTCCCTGTTAAGGGTAAGAATACAAGGAAGCTGAATATATCATTACTTCTTTATAACAGCTGATAACAAAGGATTGCAAGTAGGACCTAAGAATACAATATCCCTTATCAACAAAAGTATAGGTATCAGTTCAAATTGCAGAATACCTTATCTCGATAAGACCCCAACTAACAATTATTACTCCAGTGTACTGACCCGACTGAGAAAGCTTAGATCTACATTTCTTAGTTTGACTCCATTTTTTGAATTCTACAAATACCATGACAGTGAACAAACTTTGAAAGCAACAATTAGGTGGACTCATAACCATTAAATGGTTATACAGTTGGCTTTGCCAGCACTACTTTAAGAAAAATGACATTGTTTTCTTAGTATTTTTTTTGTGTAAGGCTGTGCTCATACAACCATGAAGGTGATTGATGTGCCACAATATACTTCTGGGTAGAACTAAACCGATCTGCAAATGGTAGTTAAAAAGGCCTAGAGACAATAGAGGCAACTGCTCTGGAAGGAATTTGATATTATACATTCTCAGTTCCAATATAAAAAGCTTCAGAAATGAAATGCATTAAGGAAAGAAGTATACAGAAGTTACCTTCCTTATTTCTGCAGACAGTGACCATGATGTTGTTATGAGACTCAACCAGTCCTTGCAGTTTAACCGATTGCTATAAATTAAAGGCGAACAGAAAAGAGTTACATCTTACGTGATGCAATTCATTCACTAACTATTCCCTTCTGTTATTTGTGGTTATGAGAGCCTTCATAAACTGGGGTCTGTCCCTGCCAGGAACTGCACAATTATACAGAAAAAGAAGCTCCCCACCTTAATTATGGAGACGATGCAACAAAAGGTTACAAAGCAAAGCACTGGAATGGGGAAGGGAGGATGTGGTTAAAGTACCACACAGAGATTATTATGACTAGGAGGCCAAGCCACACTGCACCTGCTAAACCTTTGAGTAAATCTCATAGCCCGGTGCATGTGCTTGTTGCAACATTCCTGAGTTTTCCCAGATATCAGAAGTAAGACCTCACTGTGGAGAAAGGTGAGATGTCTCACCTACCTGCCTAAGATCATATACAGTCAAAGAAATTGAGAGGAGAGACATGATTATGATGGCAGCAGCATACTCCATGTAATCTTCAGCAAACCACAGACATACACTGAACAGCTGGAACACGTAAAATGGATTTAAGACCTGTTTGGAGAGAAAGAATTACTCAAGAGTTGGCCGTATCTAAATGGATCCAGTATCCCCAGACAGCCCATCTTGTTAGAGCTAGCTTGAAATAAAAACCATGGAGTTAAGTGTTATCTCTCCCCACAATCTTTCTGATTTTGTGAGCTGTGGCCCAGCCTAATCAGTCTGGCCCATCTCCATGGAACAAAAGTGCCAAATAATCAGGGACAATAAGGATGTTATTTGCAATGTGAATGGCTCAATCCAGTCAACCCAATCCCCAATCCTTGTTTTGCTTTGTTCTTTAAAAGAAGCTGAGGTCAGGCTGTGAAGTGAGCAGGGTGCTTGAACACTGTGGGCAATACATCGCCACAAACGCTCTGCTTAGGCCATGCATATATCCTGTCGTAGTCAAAAAGGATATTGGCACTTCACACATTGCTGTGTAGCTGTAGGCATATGTCAGCTAGTGCTGTTCACTTCATCCCTGCTGATTCAGAGATAACCTTTGCCTGGAAGATTTGATTTCCAGTGCAGCTTGTAATCGTTCACAGACCCTTGCAAGGCCAACAGAACAAGCTCCCAGGACACAGACACAAGCAAACAGTAAGCAGCTACACAAGTATGGGGGTGGTGCATATGGAACAATGGAGAAGAAATGAATTTATGATGATTTGACAAACAGGATTTGAAAAAATTGTGTGCTTGATAGGTGAGAACTGAGAAACTAACAAGACACAGAGTCCATCATATTCTGTATGTCTACTCTGCCTTCCAAAGTAGCCTTAAGAATAAAATTGACAGAAATGCTGAACCTCTTTGATGAGTAGTTTCCAAATAGGAATCACTGGAACATCAATAGCGTTTGGCCCACATATCACTCTCCTGTATGGGATAAAGATACATCATTTACAGGTAAAATAGTCACTATGTAGCTTGCTCAAGAAGCTGCAGCTGCTAATAGTACTAAAGGCTTGTACTGATCCCAATTTAAAATCTGTGAGGATCTTTCTCCAAGAAAAAAGTTTAAAAAAATATCCTTTACAGTGCTTATGTCAGAAAAGATGAATTTATCATTGAAAACAACTCAAACCAAGAGCCAAGAAATGTAACTCAGCCAATTCAATATAAGTTCAATACAACTACATGGAGTCCCACTGAAGAGGCACACATACAACTTATCTACACGATCCCCTGGAGCCTTTCTGCTACTCCAAGCGAGAACAACTCAGAGTTAGTTACAAAGCATAGTAATTTCTTGATTGAGAAGAGTAACAGTGATGAATACTCAAAGGCATTTTAAAATCTTGACAAGGAACATAGAACATTCTAGCATTTTTAATTCAATTTTTCAAGCATGGCCACTTCATCTAAAATTATGTGCATATTAATGTATGCAAAAGAAGCTCAAGAAAAGTGCACCAAGAACAATGAATTTTAATCTCTTTGAGATCCATATGTTGAGTACTCAATGTATTTTAAAATATGTACCTGAGACTCCGTTCATTGCAGGTAAGACCAGAACCAAATTTGGCATGTATAGCTGAACAAGTGTGGTGGTCTTCTAGGGCTCTAAAATATAAATGGCATGTTTTCCTTAGGACATTAGTCCCAAAATGTTTGACTTCCTCAGAGTCTTGTGTAATCACTGTACGGAACTCACCCAACTTTCTGGAACTGCTTTGCATAGATATTCCAGACATAGCGGATTTTTTGTACTTGGATACTTTTCACCTGCAAAATAAAGCAGAGGCAACAAGAGCTGCAGCACAGCAAACAACAGTTCTCACAGGCCTGCTCAGACATTCCGATGGACAAGAAAGGCTGTTCCAGGATGGTTTCTGAGCCACTGCTAATGCTTAGCCCTTGCAGACCAGTTATCTGTAAGGAACGCAAGCTGTCATTTATGAGATGCAAAGGAGAATGTCCTGCCCTGTGCAATAATAATGAAGCCTGTTAAAGATAATGGTGTTTCATACCAGCTGGAAGAAGGCAATGCACCGACTCATGTAAGAAAGCAGCTTTAGAAGACTCTCCCTATCCAATGCATTAAGACAATGAAATTTATAATGAACTCATACCCTGATACAAAACGGAGCTATAACGAGTCATTAACCTAACAAGAGGTCTGTAGTTAGGTGCATGCAAAGGAGTTACAATATTTGAAATGCTAAAAACCTGACTGGGAAATGAGAGACTCAACTTGCTGCAGGAGTAGACCTTGGGTAGCTCTCAGGCATTACACAGTACTCTGTGGAATTAAGTAGCTTAAAAGGCAATAAGGTTTTATAAACAACATGTAAGTAAAGGCTTTTGAATTGTTAGTGAAGTATTAAACTGTTTGCTCTTTGCTTCTTGAAATCTGTTCTTTCCTACCTAGATGTTTTGACTGATGTGAATGTTGCTCAAAGGGTCTATTATTTAGGGGCTATGTTGTTTTGTTTTGTTTTTTCTATGTTACTAATTCAATCCTCTGAAGAATGTTACAAATCAGTCCTCACTTTCATACTGTGCCAGCTGATTAAACTAGCTGGCACTAAAATTTCATATGTACATTAAGATATGCCCACACAAAACAGCAAAAAAGGCAATAGCTCTGCTCAGCTGAAGTTATGTTTATAATGAAAATTTCTCATGAAAAAATTGCTATAGATAAATACAAAAATTAAAGCTAACAAGTAAGAAATCTATTTCTTGGAAGGGCATATAGCTCCTTTATGGGCTACCAAGTGCAGTGATCTGGTGTCTATACGCTATCTGGTACTTGTTCTGAAACTGAGCTAATTGTGTTTACTGAAATCATGAGGGATCACATGATCTTCTTGGATCAATTAATCTGATACCTTCTTCCCAGTGCGTCACTGACATCTCCAAGCTCTGGAACTGGAAGAGGTCAGGATACATTTTTGCAAGAGCAGTGGACAGATCAAGACCAGACTCCAACAAATACACATTAAAGCACAAATTGATGCAGCAGCAGGTCTCTTAGCTGAGTATGTTTCAAGGCTCACTTTCACCCCACAAATCCTGGCTGAGATTTGCTACATCTCCCAGATGCTGAAGGCAATAATTGACTTACCTGTAAACTTGGCTTCATTAAGGCTTTGTTGAAGATTGAATCTTCCTCAGCAATGCTTGGATAATCCAATCTACTTTTGATAATTCCAGACACAGAGATCCATGTCACATTCTTACGTGAATAAATCCGAAATTCATCCTAAACAAATATAAAAGTAGCACAATTTCCCTCAAAATCAGACCAAACTCACTATCACTATTAAGTGAATGATTACTGTGGGCTTTTCTGGAGAATTGCTCAACTTTTTTTAAAGAACTACCTGACACCTATGATTGATAGATAAATCAGCAGAATGGGAGCAGAACCACAGTCCTGTCAAAATGCGAGTACTACAAAGTAATTCACAGAGCAGAGGTCTGTTGCTTGGCTGATAAGGATGGAGTATGAACTCTCAAGTCATGAACAATGAACAGGCAAATAGTATGGGACAATCTGAGATGTAACAATCATGCTGTAAAGAAAAGGTCAAAAAGCATATAGTTGTGTACTGCAAGATGGATGTTTAATGCTTTTCACAGTCATTCCTGTATTAACATTTCTTTGGAACAAATGTGTTAGCACCATGACACTCTTACCTTTGACGAGATTTTGCCACAAACTCAGCTCATGCTCTTGCTATTTTTGTAATAAAGTAAGTTCAACATTGGAACTGCCTGATAAACAGCACTGGTAGTTCAGTCTTAGAGATCTGAACAACTGCTGTAATAAGCACCAGCATGTTAAGTCTCAGGTCTGAACACTGAACCACATGCATTAAAGCCAGCTATACGACTGACTTACATAGCATATTCTGTATGTAAGAAGTTGGGCAGATGGAGAAAGCTGATCAGCTAAGCTAGCCAGGTTCTGAAAACTACGCTGTTACACTTTCCTTGGAACTGACAACAGAAATATGAGATTCTGTACCAAATATCCATCTTTTTGAATAATTTAAGGGTTCAGAAGACCTTTAAGAATTTTCATATATCTTAATTATTTGTGCAGTTCTCTCCTTGCACGCATATTTTGAGTCAAATATCATTTATTTTCTGATACTTATCTTCAATTTAAATTTTAGAATTAGTATACATTGGGATGTAGACTGAGATGGGAAGCAGTCAATAACACAGGTGCTCATTATTTAAATTAAAGTGAGACAAACTTCAATAACAAAAGTGAGTTAATAAGCTCTTCAATTGCCATTGCAGAAATGATGATAAATTGTGAATGAAGGTTTTATGTAAGGCACAAGAGAACTCTCAGGATCAAGCTGACAAGATTACTTGTATTCTCATTAGCAGTAGCCATCATATTTGAGAACTAACATAATCAGAAAGAACGTAGGGAAAAATACCTGTCATTTTCATGCAAAGAACACAAGAAAGAAATTTGCAATTGCAAATGCCCAGAGCATATTTTCAGAGAGCTTACTGATAAGAAGAATTTACGATATGATTCAATTCTTGTTTAATTACACAAAGGATCATTTTAAAACCCATTTATCTGAAAAGTGCTTGGCATAGCAAATCCATTTAAAATGACACATGAGAGTGGGTAATTAAAAATGCAAACCAAACTGAAGATTAAAAAGCAAGATTAAACCTAATATGCTTCTTAAAAAAAAAAAAAGTTTTTAAATCTCCCCCCTGGCATATTAGATTGCTGTTTCCACATAAAATATGCAACAGGCAGATCTGTGATTGCCAAAGCCCAGCATTCTAACTGCAAACTGTTGTGCTCATTTAAGAAGGTAGCTCAGATACAATGGTAAAAAAAAATCAAACTTCTGGAAGTAAACAAACCCTGCCAGCTTCTGGAGTATTCAGGCTCAGCTAGGATTCAAATCGAGTTTCATTTTGCTTCTTTCAGTTTTGCAGTAGTTTCCATGAAATGAAATCAAGGTATACTGCAGAGCTTCAGTGCAGTCCTCAACAGATGGAAGAACTACCAGCCAAACATAACAGCCCTGAAAGCATTCTCTGCAGGATTATCACCTTAATGGACATGGAGAAGGATTGATGCTTTGGTATACTGAGAATGTATTTGCAGTGTAGAAAACACGGGGATGGTGGAAGGGAGCAGGAAGACTTGAGAGCAAAGAATGCAGGCACGAAATCACAGATATTACAGATTTTTCACCACAGTTTTTCAGTTCATTGCTTGATGAGCTGTTAACCTTCATTCTGATCATCATCTTACATATAGTTCGTGTAATGGTTGAGAGTTCCTTAGCTCAGTTATAGCAAATATAAGATATTACTGCAATACATCAGCAACATGAGATTTCAGCTTACTGGATTCATTCCAATTAACTCACCTTCCAATTAACTACATACTAGGGACTAATTTAAGGATTAAAGTAGGCACCTACTGTTGTTCTAAGCAACACAACATCTGCTTCTTCCAAGCTGCAGGGGACACAGTTTGCCCACACATCCCATTCTGGTTTCCAGTAGAACAGCAGCAGCAGAGCCCCACAGGTCAAGATGTACCCAGCAATGCACAGAGCCTTCCGGCAGCCCTGGGTTTTGTAGCCAAAAATTTCCTGTACAGTAAAGACAAGGAAAGAATCATTCTTACACACCTGGAATAATATAGATTCCCATCATCCACTGTTTTTCCATAGATACTGTTTGGTATGGTACTGTGAAAAAAAAACAAAAACCAAAGTTGTAGAACTTTTGTTTTGCTTCTTTATAGTACATGACCAGAAAATGATTTTGCTTTTTGCACAGTTATTCCTGTAGCCTGTCCAAACTTCTAATATAGTTTTATTTAGTTGTGATTCTGTGGATGAAAAAGTAAGAATGATTTGAAATGATATCAAAATATAAAGGTCCTAACATTTAGGCCTTGAGACAGGAAGCCACGCTTGCTTGCTCAGCTTTTCTTAAGATCCCTGGGTGAGACCTGCTGGAGCTGCATTGTAAAACTTGGCACTGACACAGTATTTGTAGGGCTGTTACCACCTTCCACGACAGCTTCAATGTGGGGATTTGGGACCTTGCCAATATGCTACTGTCCTAACATCCCAAAATAATAATAACTGTTATTAGGAACAGCTAATGAATACTTGCACAATGCTTTACATGTTCAGAGGGCAGAAGGAAGCTACTCTCTGTAGCTGCATGAGTAGGTATCATTATTCCTTTCTTAAAGCTGGGGAAATTGTTACAATGAGGCAAGGGGACCTGCCCAAAACTTCAAAGGGATGACAGTCAGCATTATAGTTTAAGAACTGCCAGGTCATGGTACCATGGCCAAATTCTCTCTCTGTGGTGCTATTAGAGGTTGGGTAAAGGTGAAACAAGATGTGCAAAGTGACTTTACAGAGCAGACCGAGTCCAGATCTAAATGAAAGATAGAATAGCTGCAATTACATCAGATGACCAAGGGAATTTGCTAACGTAAGGGTTAAGATTCCTCAATCTCCTTCTTCTTAGTATATCTGCAGCAATTGTGCAATCTGCTTCCCAAGATCAGATATCTGCAGCTACAGATATTGCAAGATCCATTCACAAGGGGAGAAGGAAAGATAATGTAATTGGAAGGATGAGTAATACATAATTCCTGGTTCTGTGCTGCTGCCTTTGCTTATTACGCGAAACGCAGGCCCTACCCAGTGCTTCCGCTCACTGCAACAACCTGCCTGCCCTCTGTCATTCCCCAGAAGATGGACTCCATTCACCCGGGTGGTCTCCATAGGGCTTCTAAACAGAAGAAAATGGCAACTGTGGAAAAAAGTATGGCAGGCTATGCAAGCAAGTGGCTTGCATTGTGCAGGACCTGTTTATACCACCTTGAGATGCACATGTTCAGCATTTTCAGAGGTTTCTGTAGTCTCTGAGCAGCATATAAGGCACTCTACAGCAGATAGAAGGAAATTCATGCAGGCCAGCAGATAGGTAACACTGTTTTAAGGTGGTTGGTGTAGCAGTCATGCTATTATGAATACTAATTCACTAATTACTCCAATAGACAGGCAAAAGGCTTTCCATGCACCTCTGTCTAGTTGTATTCTCAACAAAAAGGTTACAAAGTTAGTGTCAACACCAGCATACAGAATAGCACAATGATGCAAACTCACAGTTTACAGCAATTAGTTACTAGCAAGATGCGGATGCCTGTCTCCAGACATTACAGCCTGTCAGCAAGGTAAAGAAACTCCCAAGTAGATAGAGATGCCTAAGGGAAGAACTGTTAAAAGAGCGTGCCTTCAGATTTCCTGCAGTAAATAGCTGGACCTGAAATAACTAGAATAATCTTTCCAAATTGGGATGGGCCTGTATATCAGGGTGGGGAAGAATGAGATTGCTGCCATGTGCATCTTGCTTCTGTGAGTGATTCATTCCTTTAATTTCCAGCTTTTGTGCCTTACACCCAAAGTCTGAGAAGTCAATAAAGCTGTAGATAGTACAATTAAAAAGGGTGAGGGTGGGCACCTAGTGTGTGATTGGCAGTCATTTGGGCTCATCTTCTGTTGGCAATGTTCTTCTCTTCAGAAACGCCGAATGATTCTCCAAGCCTTACATGTCAAATTAACTAAGAGGTCCACCCACCAAAGCAATGTGTTTGGAGGGATAATGGTGTCCTCTTTCACAATGGCAAAGTTGGGGTGAGTCATGTGGCAAAATGCATCCGTCCAATTTTTTGTATTTTTGAAATGAAGCTTCCTAGTCTATGCAAATCAGCATCCAAAAGGGCTTAAATATAAATACACTGCAAGCAATCCCTGTACACTACAGGGCATTCACAGAACAGCAAGCAAACAGAAACAGCGAGCAAACAGAGCAAACAGAATCCACAGAGCTAAGGCAGATTCTTTCTCTGCCTACAGAAACAGGCATCAATATATCAGAATCTGAGTTCTACCTACACTTGCGTGTTTTCAGGCCTTTGTTTTCCCTTCCAACAAAACAAAAGAAAACAAAAGAGTTTAATCCTCTAGATCTCAAGATATTTTCCAAAATCAAGAAAACATCAGTATTCTCCATCTTGAAAACTAGGACACAGGAAGAGAAGGAAAATAGCTGGGGGAAAAAATGGCCTTGCTCTCAGGTCATCCAGTACTGTTAAATCTTGCTGATTCTGACAAGGGAATTGCCTGACATTGATACTTCTAAGCTGTTTTGACACAGTGCACACTCTGCCCTAACACTAGTGTTGGTTCAGGTTGGTTTTTTTCTTGATGAACATGACATTTCTGAATGTAGGTGTTCAGGAGCTCTACAAGGAGTGACCTGGGAAAGAATATACAACAGATGTTAACTGCTGTTTCATATCTGGATGAGCAGCTGGAAACTAAAGCCGAAGTAAAGCAAGGTTTTTTCCAAGATTTGGAAGTGTCTGGGGCACATTACCTGGGCCACATCTTTCAAATGTAAAACTGAACAGGAAAACAAACCGAGCTCCAAACCTGACTTGTCCCAAAGCTCCCCTTTCAACACACTGCTTTAGAATAAAACTTCCTGTTAGATTCAGGTGTTTTCCTGACTAGGCCTTCAGCAGAAAGAACTTCAGCAATGAATGACGGATTCATAAAAATATTTAGTAGATAAATAATTCCTTGCTTAAACAGAAACTGAATAAGTAAAACCACTTCTCATTTGTCAAGAAAGTCAATAAGTGGATTTGTTCTTCAGAAGAATTCTTAAAATATTCCCTACTCAAAAAAGAAAAAAAGGTGAATATTTGACCCACAAGACTGGTAATCACAATGTGTATGAAAAAGTGGGAACAGGCACACATATCATGCAAGTTTCTCAGCAAGTTTATCTAGGCACGTGAATGTCTTAGGGTTATTAGTGTTTGGAAAGCCTTCAAGCTTATTCAGGATTTGCTAGGTCTATACTGCGAAGATCTCCCAAGAAAATCTATGTCCGCTATGACAAGCAATGCTTCCTGGGCTGACAAAAATCCTGGTGTTGATGTCACCAATAAAAGCATACCTGTCAGCTTGGTTTTATGTTGGTAAGGAAGAAAATAACTTCTGCTGGCTTGTATTTCATTGCACAAGGAAGTAGTACTAATGTAGACATGTTCACCAGAAATATACAGATTTACACCTTCCGTATTCCATGGGCAGGTTGTTAGGGCTTGATATATAACATGCAGTCAAATAACCTGGGTTCATAACAGCACAAAACTCAGAGGTGGTGGAAACCAAAGCTAAGATTAGCTACCTGTAGTACTCCAAAGGGTTTCTTGTTATTTCATAGGTCATAGCACTGCCTACAAAAGAGGCTGTACAGAGGACTCATCATCTCATCTCAATGCCATAATTTTTAATTAATTGTACTGTATTGTAAAACTGTTTCCTTGCTTGTTGACAACACCTTTCTCTTGGAACTCCCAACAGTCAGAAGAGTAACAAATAGAGAAGGATTTCAGCTTGTGAGTGAGGGGTCTAGGGAGGGACAACGAATTACTGGACTTGCAGACCTGCTCAGTTGGCAGAAAACATGACTATTCAATGAAAGGCCCTTAGCTGCATTTCCAGTCATACAAAGCCAGCTCTCAAGGGCTTATTACTCTAATATCCAGCAAGTCTGCTGCTTACAGTTAAAAGAAAAATCTCCTGTAACTGCAGAGTCATCTGCTCAGTAGAAATTAAATGCAAAAGTGAAACAAGTTCAAACACCCTTTTCCTTGGTGAAAACATGGCTTGTAGCTACTAAAGAGCAAGGAATCTGAACAGTGACTGTGAAATATCATAATTCTGGCAACACAATCACCAGGTACCCTATTACTAATAACTTGTTGCTATAGCAACTGATAATAGGATTAGACTTGAAAGATCGGTAAAGATTCACAATGAATTTAATATCTGAATCTCATTCTTAGCAATTGGAACCTCTTTCATTAGAGGTTTTTCCCATTCCCTCTGAAGCCAGGAGCAACATTCAATGTTGTTCTATTAGAAACACACTCAACAACATACTCCTCCCTGGAAAAACCATAGTTCTGTAATTAGAAATCCAGTTTAATACAGGTTCCCAGGCTAAAATAGGGTTGCTAATTCAACAGACTGCTTTAGCTAACAATTTATACAAACATAAGAAGTTTTTGGAGTTTTTTTTTTTTTTGTGTGTGTTCCAGAGAAAATCAAGATTCCCATCTCATCCAGATGGAGCTGACCCTAGAGATTCGGCTGTTAAATGGTTAGGAACACTACTCTAGGCCAACCCTCAGGCTGAGACAAGGCCAGCACCGGCTAGTTTTATAATGCTACATCAATATTCTGCCAACTTCTTCTAAGATTCTGTGAAGTTATCCTCTGCTGGAGGTAAAAATCAATTATATCTAGTGGACATATACAACTCAGTATTCTTTCAGTTAAAATATAAATAAATACACACACATATATCCCTTTATGTTTCTGCTATGGAGATACCACCATTCATAATTAAATTACAGACTGTAGCATTTTATTGCAGAATATGTGCCATCTGCTGTTTTGAGTTGAGAAAGACCTAGACAAAGATAAAACAACTCACCATTTCATTCTCCTCTCCCTGGTTAAGCTGTGCATAATGGCTCTTAGCAGGATTTTCCTCCATGAAATGACCTTCAGGAGACTTTCTACAGCACCCTCAGGACAAGTCTTCAGTGTTGTGTGGCTTGAATGTCCACACTGAGGAAGTGTTCTAAGTACACACCTTCTTTCTAACTCTGCTTTTGTTTGAAGAATGGAGCTCCTCCCTCTCTGTGGGGTAAACAGGTAACATTCATCCCTCCTTCTTTTTTATTCTGTTGTTGGGGTTTTGAGATTGAGGGGATACCTTGAAACAAAAAGTCACTCAAAGACACTGGGAGAAAGAAAAAATTAGATCTGATAAGCATTTGTCAGTGCAGGAATCCCAGTCATAACTCTGATAGTGCAGCAAATGCTGCTGGCATGCATATTTCAGGGGTGGGCAAGAGGTGAACATGTCTCCTCAAGAGATTATAGAATTACTGGGGACTAGGGAGCGTGTCCAAATGAGAGGGAGAACAGGCCTTGCTGTTGTTACACTCTTAGCAACCAGCCCGTCCAGCTGTGATACCCTCATATTCCTTGGAGAAAATTCAAGTTCTGGCTCTAGTTTGTGCAGGTGGATTTATGTACTGACTATGTGTAAGGATCCAGCCATGTAGGGTCTGTGATCAATATTTTTGTTAATTACTAAAAATATTGTCATAGAACATCTTCTGTCCTTACTATATAACTTTGGGGAAAGTAATTATAGTTATTTATTCACACTTCAGCAAAACTAAAGCTCCTCACTGATGTCAGAGAGCTGGGTGCAAATGTCTCTGACCTCTAATACAGGGTCGAAATGAAGCTGCAAAATAATAATAAAAATTAAAACAAACAAAAACAGCAATCAGGGTTTTGTCACTTCCTTTTTTTCACTTCTCTGGGCTGAACTGTTTATTATTCCTGTGATTCATTCTCATTGTCATTACTGTTTCCTTGTCCTTTGCTATTTTTTAAGAAGTTATACGTCAAACATTGTAGGAATGAGGTCAGGAGAGGCAAACCTGTTCTTCCAGAAAATATGTTAAGGAAACTAAGTTATTATTTCTAAAGTGGCTGAAACAGACCAGGACGTGCCAAGTTTGTTCCTGCTCATCTGCACTTCAATTCCATGTGGCATGCACTTGTATAAGCCACAAACATCTCAAGCACCATGAATGGCCATTGCCTGTTTCATGCAGTGGGCAGGACTGGAAGACTCAGAAAAACTGAAATGTCAGAAATGGATGGAAGAGAGAAGAGAAAATGAAGGAGGTAGGCCAACCAACACAAGAAAATTTGCCCATTTCAGTTTGTTCTTCTGAGACTCGGCAACAAAAACTCCAGTTATTACCTAAGAATCAAAATTTTCCATTAAAAATTAGAAAGAATGCAATGTAGTCCATTTATGATAAACATATTTATAAGGTTCAGCACTATCTAAAATCTATAACAGACAGGAAACAACTGCAAAGGCATCTTTTCCAAAGCAGGCTGATGGTTTTGGGAAATGACTCATTATTTTGGGAGGTGACAGCAGTGGAAAACAGGAATGCCACAAACAATTTTTCTGCCTAATCAGCTTTTGCTGCTTCATCAAATATCAGCTTTGCTCCTTATGGTGTGTGAGGAAGAATAGGATGTCGCTTGTGTCACTGGACAGCCCTTCCATGGAGAAGAGAGTACCAAACAGATCATACCAAACCTAGAACTCCAGGGAAGAATCAAGACTCCTCCAGTCTATTCATTGCTTATAGCTTGAGTCCAGCTTCTGTTGACATTTTCTACTCCCTTATTTGGGAGATTCACAACTTCATGACCAAAAATAAAGGAGACATAGATTAAAGAGTTAAAAAATTCATAATTTCCACAGATTGGCAACCTGGCATAGCATTTCAGAAAAGTCTGTTAATCCAGGATTAATGAAGATGGTGGAATTTGTCCATTTTCTTAAGGAAGTCTTTTGTCTGGAGAAAATGCAACTTGAACACCCTAACGCAGAACCTTCAGTTAAATGATGTCCTCTACTGTTCAAACTAAGCATTACAGATCTGTTTATGCACATAAACTGTTAATCGTATTGGCTTCTACCGACAGTGTCACCATTCCTCTTATTAATTTGAAATTTGCTTTAGAAACAGATAAAAACCACACCTCCAGGGACAGTGACTCCACCACCTCACTGGGCAGCCGGTCCCAATGCATTACCCTTCTATCTGAGAAAGAGATTTTTCCTAATATCCAACCTGAAAATGTTCTTTGAACATCATCTACTCCAACCCCCCCTGTGATTAACAGCAGCCTGACCTATAACACACCCCAAACTTCTCTTTATTTCCTGCGGTGGTCAGGGTGCAGCACGATGCCCGGGGACAGCACAGAGAAGAAAGTGAAAGGAGTTGGGAAACATGGTGTGCAGGGAAGATGGACTTCATGTTGTGCAACCTGAAGGAGGCTCTGAGAAGTCATGACAAGCACTGGCACTACCAGACTCCAGCGCCTGAGGTCTGTAGGCAGCGGCTTGGCACACGCCAAGAATTGCATGAAGTGACCTAACTGCAGCTGGCCGTCTGTGGGCAGAGGAACAGCCCTGCTGATCCCTCTTGGTTCCTCTTCCACTTCCAGGCATCCTGCCTGCGATCCAACAGCGGGCAGAAGCCCACTGACACGCCTCTTGATTTTCAGCACCCGAGGCAGTGCTGCCACTCACTCCGTGCCCTTCTCCAGCATCACAGCTGCTTGAGCCCCTCCGGGAACGGGAGGGTCCCCCACCGTGTCACCAGCACAGCCCCTGGTGCTGCATGCCTCGGCCTCTGTGAACACGGCCGGGCTGTGAGCGAGGCTGTGAGCGGGGCTTGAAGCGGCCACGGTCGCCTTGCAGCTGGTGCAGCCGTCAGCACCGCTCCGCCGAGCCCGGAACCTTTGGGAGGGGCGGAGTTTCCAGCCGGGCCTCACAGTGCGGACCGGGGACCCGGAAGCGGCGCGGCCCGGCAGCCCGGCGGCGGCGGCGGCTCCCCCTGCCCTTGGCCGCGGCTCCGAGGCGCCAGGCGCGGTGGAGGAGCTCCGTGTGGCTTTTCCTCCTTCTCCTCCTCCCCGGCACCTCCCGGCTCTTAGGATGTGGCGGACGAGGGTGGCGGCGGCTTGGTGAGCGGGCCGGGCCGGGCAGGGGGCAGCGCGGGCGCTGCAGGGCCGCAGCGGGACGCAGCCTGGGGGCCGCAGCAAGCCACGGGCCGGGCGAGAGAGCCGCAGCTGAGGGTTGGGGCGGGCCCCAGGCGGCGGGGTGCTGGCTTCTGGGAGCAGTGCTCGGGTATGGTAGCGGCAGGCCTTTTTCCTTGTCCTTTCCAATATATCTTTGACTTGTGCAACACCAGCGTAGCCCAGTTGTGGGCCTGTAGTCAGGCGGGTTCTGCGGCACAGCTGTGTGTGTCTGTAAGGTTCGTGTTTGGTTTGCAGTTGTTAAACACAGCTTTCCAGAGGTCATGGAACAGCTGGTTCAGTAGTGGTGTTTTGGTACCATTTCAGTGTAACTGCGCTTCTCAGGGAAGATCTTGTGACTTTTTTGAGTCAGTTTGCATCAGTAGTTTTCAACAGCGGGAAGGGAAAGCAGAGCAGTAAATGGAACCTCACCTGTAATGCTTGAGTTGTTTTTACTGTAAGCTTCTATATATACACACTGAAAGCAGTGGAACTTAAGCTGTGAGAGAGCACTCAGAAGGCACTTGTTCAAGCTGTTGCCTTATGGTTTGTGATAGAACTGGTTTGGTCAATGCTAGAAAAGACAGTGTGTTTTAAGGGACAATCACAGAGAGGGAAGTTGTGTACCACTAAAAACGTTTTCAACTTGCTGCTGATGGGAGTGGTTGCTGTAGTGTGCACTGCCTCTTGATTTCTGCTGTAGAATTTCAGTATCTGTGTAATTGCAGTGGTAGCACAAGAAAGGAAATAACGGCACTATTGTTGGCTTGCTTCATCCCGGCTTACCACACCCTGATTAACATCTGTCTTCAAAAACAGTCACCATCAGCAAAGCTGTTTTTTGGGAGATGAAGATATCATTGATTTTTAACTTTCCTTCCAAAGGCTCGATTTCTGTGTTAAAAGTGTTTTTATAGCCAAGTCTTCCACTTGTTTGGAGGTTAGGAGTCTGCCTGTGAGAGACAGTGCTGTCTCCAGTACACAGCACATCTCAGAGGAAGGATTATAGTTACTATGGAGTTCATTTTCAACTTCTGTGATTCACTTACATACTCTCTCTAGGATCCCTGAATATGAAATGGTTAAGGATTGCAGGATGAATGATTTGTCTTCTCAGTGGTGTGAAACACTTTCTTCTTTGTGATTTTCCCCCTTTGTAAGTAAATGTGTTGGAGAACATTGAAAACCCTGAAAAAAAGCATCAAGGAACAAGTATTAATTTCAAGAACTGTAACTTCACTCAAATTTTGCATCCAGCAAATGATTTAATATTAACTGTTCTGTTAGGATGGTGAAACTAAAAAGATATAAAAGAAATTACCTTTTTCCAGAGCTGTTGTCATTTCCCTAAACCAGGAAAGCTACCTCAGAATGTTGAAGTGTGCAGACAGTGTAAGTGAAGGTATTCCAACTTACGTGTGTGTTTTAGTACAGGCGAGATCGATAAGTTTCTGTGTTTGAACTGTGCTTTTCAGCCACACTGAAAGTCTTCATTGTAAATAAATCTGCATTACTTTACTGAAGTCTGCAATAAGCACAGTGCAGACGTGTCCAGAAGTAATCTTGTCTATGCGTGACCTGAGAGAAAACAGTAATGCTGTAATCCTAGAACCATTGTGAATTAGGGGTAAGGAAACGGAAAGGTTTCTTCAGATAAATCCTTCAGCTCCACAGGAGGACCAGCTTTGCCAAGAAAAAGGAAAATGCATTTTGTAGGAGGCTTTTTGTTTGCCTGTTGTTTTTTGAAGTTTGAAAACCCTCTTCAAATGTTACTCAAGTCTAACTTTTAGAGAACATTACAAGATAGGCCGAACTATAAAGCTTTCGTTTATGAAGCAAGTTGATGGTAGTTTTCTGTGGACTCAGATACTTGTTGCCCAAACCATGCTTTACCACTGAGATGTTATTTCCCCTAATCTTCTGTGGAATTTAAATCCATTTAACAACAGAACTTATAAATGGTATTTAAGGTGTTTGTTGTTTGATTGTTTTTCAGTAATTGCTGGAAATGCTGTACCAGTGAATCCTGCTTATAGCTTTTATTTCCCTGGTAGCACAGCAGTGATAGCTGGACGTTCAGAACATTGCTCTGATTTATCCATAACCTGCTGAAATGTAACATGAATTGCTTCTGAAGAGTTAATGGCATGCTGAGAACATCTGTTACTTAAAGTCTTTCTTTCTTTCTTCTAGTGTCATCTGCAGGAGCCTAGCAAATAGCAACTATGGAATGAAAAGAAAATCGCCGCTTCAGAACTTGCACCTGGTTCCCCGAAGCACACATCATCCCTACCACCCGAGTTGGAAGTTTCAAAGACGTCCATTAAGGATATCCCTTCAGCAGTTCTCTTCTCTTAATCGTCTTCCCCTACGCAAAACAAAACTTTTAAATGTAAAATATGGATACCAGTCCTACAGGAACTTTTGGCTAGCTAGGCTAGCATCAAGGCTTCTCAAAATTCGCTATCTTATATTGGGGTCTGCTGTAGGTGGTGGTTACACAGCTAAGAAGGTATTTATCTTATGTGTTACCTTGTGTGTTTATCTTATCCTTTATGCATATTTATTTTTTGTTATTATTTGTTTCCTAACAATAGCTCTTGGTATATCTACACAAATACAGCCTGTCATTGTTTGATTAACTAATGAAAGTAAAGATGAGTGCAGCAGAAATGCTAAGTCATGGCCTGAAGCAGTGATTGAGCACCTAGTGGGAAGGCAGGGCCAACCCAGGGAGCACGCAATGTACCTGAGTGATTGGAAAGGGTGGAGCCAGGATCCATCCCTTCCCAGACCTCATTTAAGGGTTGGCAGTGGAGGCAAGGGGATCTCACTGGAGATCCCTGCCTACCTGAGGCCTTCTGAAGGTAAGCAGTTTCTTTCCTTTATTTCTGTGCCCATGGCTGTTGTGTTTGAGCAAATTGTCAGTTGCTGCAGCCTAGGATCTTGCTGCTCTGCTGTCATGACTGCACTTTCTGTCATGTTACAATGAGTCAAAATGGAAAACAGATTGTTAAGAAGATCAGAATATATTTTCAAAGACCTGAACAGCATTATAAATATCTAAAAGATGGTGGGTTAGTATGTTTTCTGTGTAGATGCTACTGTTCAGTTGATTGCTCATGTGCTTCTCTACATGCATTTCTTCTTCTGTTTCTACTGTTTGTTTCATTTATATGCACTAGACATACGATCAGTGGAAGGACATGATGCCTGACCTCGATGAATATAAGTGGATTATTCCTGACTTCATCTGGGAGCTTGATGAACATATTGACTTAGGTATCACAAAAGCAGAAATGTTTCTCTGTATCTGGATGCTACTTGAACACAAGCACGTGGCTTGTAGTGCCTGTCTCCAATGCAGTGGTAGCTTTATAGCTGTAATTTGGGTGTATTTGTATTGTTATAAATTTTTAGGTATGTCTTACCAAGTTACTTGCATCAGTGTGCTTTTTGGAAGAAGTTAAGTATCATTTAGCATTGATATTCCATAATTCACCCTTTAGTTTGAGAATGTTCTTGGTCTTTTAATGTGGCCATATATTCACGTTATCCAAATCAGCCTCTCAGACCAGGTTTTGGCTGTATTATGCACAAGGTTCTTTATAGGAATGGCTAGCAAGTAAAAACAAAAATATAAATAGACAATTAATAGATATGTATCATTAAATGCCTAATTGAACATGCAGAAGCTTATAGAAATATCTGCAGAACTGTTTTGAAGATGCAGAGTTAAAAAAAAAAAAAATGAAAAATACAGATTTTATTTTCCTGAACTTTGTGGTCACAGCAGTTTTCTTGCATATTCTCAGATAGAAATCTAAAGAGCACACTGAGTTACTTCTTGTGCATGTAGGGTAGTTAGGTAGTGGTCTTTGTTTTAAAAGAAATGTTGAGGAAGATTTCCACTACGTGTACAGACGCTGTGTAGATAATGTAAATGCTGGGGTCGAATAAGGGAGACGAATGTTTTCTTGTTCAGATTCTTAAGAACATCATCTCCTCAGTGTGTGAGATGACGTGTGAAATGCAGCGAAGAGCATGAATAAGTTTTACACAGTTTTGAAGTACTTTAGGCAACCAAGTTATCAGGAAGTTCAAAGTCTAAAGAGGCAGGTGCTTTTGCAGCTCTGGTAAGCTTGCTCAATACTAATGGAGGAGGTGCATGTGGAAATAAGCTTTTTTACTTTTTTTAAAGAAGTTACTGGAAAAGTTACCAGGCTTTACAGCCTAAGGTGTTCTTGTTCACAAAAACAATAGAGAAGAGAAACCGTTCACTAGTTCTTGTACTGTTTCCATAGAAAAACTTATCAAAGCCCTTCCTGATGCCGACGACCTTGCCAAACTTCTGCCTGACTTCGAGAAGATTGGAGAGAGCTTCACCTCACTGAAAGGGATTTTTTCTCCTGGTGAGAATAATTTTTCAGCTTAGATTTAATTTTGCAAACATAAGGTATTACAAGATGAGGTCTCATCCTTTCATGCTAAAAGGAAGTGGATCCTCAAAGTGCGTACTTATTTTCTCATCTGAGAGTGTTATGGATACAGGTAAGTGCAGTGCATTTTTAAAGGCACACATTGTAGTAGCAAGTGCTAAGAACCAAAATGTGAAACTGAATAGAAAAGTAGAATCCTCGTGCAGCTGTAAACAAACAGATTGAAGCCTGATATTTACAGTAAGTTGTGGAAGCTGGATGCGTCTGGCTGGAATGTGCAGAAGCTGTGAGTGGCCCTGGTCAGTAACAGTATTATAGCTGTTGCAGGAAGACGGAGTTGGATATTGAAAGTATGTGCTTAATGTTGCAAGCATGTGAAATAGGAGATTTGTAACCAAGGAATTCTTTGGGGTTGAGGAATATTTTCTGTCTGGACACAGCTCCAGCAGGACTTGTTGGGAGATTCGGTTTAGGTGGAGGTTGTGTTTCAGTGGAATAAGGAGGAGTTCTAAATCCTTCACCAAATATAAGGGGATGGTTTGTCGTTTCCTCATGTTCAGATGCTACTAGGCTTAAAGTTTTTCAGATTTTAGGACGTTTAAATAGATCACTTCTGAATAATGAACTTCTTTTTAAAATAAAGAAAATGATCCGTCGTTATCTGACTTGCTCTTAAGCACAGCTGAGAGCTCAATCCAGCCATTCTTGTAACAGAAGAGATTCTTTCTGATGTATACCTTCATAATTACCAAACCAGATGAATTTGTATTTATGGAGGGTTGTACCTGTGAGGTGTTACAGTTACCACTTTAAGTGTGTTTGAAAATATTTGCCTATCAATCTACCTCAGAAGTGTGTGTTCGTTTTCTTAAAATACTGTTAGTGGTAGAAGTAGTTGATTCATCTCATTACAAACTCAGCAGGATCAAGGTCAGCAGACTGACAAGCAGATGACAACCTCCTGTGTGCTTTGGCTGTTTAAAATTGCCATGTTTTATTGACTGGTACTGTGAGATATCACCTATTATAGTGGAATTTGCTAGCATACTCACATGGGCATAGTTAGCATTTACAGTCTTGTTGTCCCCCAAATGAGACAAAGATCCCTCATCTTCGGTTTGCATTTTGCTTTGTATATATAATTTTTATTTCCCCTCTTCTGCTGATTTTTCACAGGTTACAATTTGGTTAGTGAAGTCATAGGAGCTTCTGATCTACTTCTGTTGTTAGGTGTGTAAAAGCCCTTTTTACTGCCCTTAACCTGCCTCCTTAAAGCCAGCTCTTAAAACACCGCTGTACCAAGAGGAGTGAATGTCGGTGTAAACACAGCTATTTGCTGCGTTTCGTTTTGCATTACAAATACCTTCTAAATGTTAAGAAGTTCCTAGATCCACCCTTGAGAGCATGAGTTGTTGGTGTTTCTCTGGCACAGTTCTTAGCTGATGCGTTTTGTTTCAGGCATATCCCAAGAAGCTTGCTTTGCAAACCTGTGTCGTTACAGTAGGGAACAACACATATATTTTTTTTTCATTATGGTAACACCAATGAAATTTGTGTTATCCTTAGAAATATGTGACTAAAAAAAAAAGGTTTCAGAATATTTGTCTAGCTGAATCTGCCTATTCCCTTAGATAATAACTGATTTCACTCAAACTGTATTTGATATAAGATTCAGATGAATTCTAAGCTGAGTTTCTCTTTCAGTTTATAGTAAATCTTGGGTTGATAACAAGATCACTGATTTACAAATACATAGGGGTTAAAGCTTCTTTATTTTACAATGGATAGGTATAGTTTGAATACATCTCAGTGTGTTTTGCTTATGGTAACGAGTTTCTCTAATTGTATTCTAGGTACTCCAGGAGAAACAGCATTCAGAGCTACAGACCAGGGTTATGACAGTGACAAACAGTACAAAAAGGTAATTATTCTTTAGCAAAAATAGAAAAGAAGAGTTCTTGACAGCAGGTAGTTTTCAAATTCTTCAATAGCCTGTGTAGATATTTATTGGAATCAGCTTGATAAAGGACAAGTATGAGTTCTTGCCTTTAATATATGAACAGTACGGTGCTAAACACATTTTGGTGTAAGGAAAATTCAAGGCAGCCATAAAAATGTTCAGGAATGACATTCTTCAGAAACTTGCTTTGTAAGAAGAAAGTCATTTGGGTCGTCTTGTGTGCACTTGGATATTCTTTGGATGCATTCTCAGCAGCGTTTGAACTGATGCTGTGCTGGTGAAGTTTGTTTAGGCTTCTAGTGTTATTTGCAAGCTTTTCTGCTTGCAGCCTCATTTCCGTTGTCTTGTTCAAAGATGTGATTCCTTATTTAAGGATCTCTGCCTTAGTAAAGAACTGCTTTAAGCAGTCTGTCTTCTTAGTTTATTTAGGAAGTCACATTTTATTATGATTTCCTTTAAAAAATAATTATTATTATTGTATAACTTTAAAGTTTTAGTATTTTTCCTTGAAGTCACGAAGGTGAAATTTAATCTTTTCCTTTAACGAGCAGTAGCTTTATCTTTCAGTGGTGATGTTGTTCATTCTTTTAAAGGCTTTTCATTTTTCCTGTGTATGCTGTTTTTATAAGGAAATAAAGAGGAATGAAAACAATAAATTTGGGGGAATTTGTAAATTAATTTTTTTTCCAACTGAGTGTTTAGCATTTGCTGAACTTTAAACGTGGCTCTATGTAAAAGGCATTTCTGTATATGCAGGCATGTATACATTCTACATTAATTCTGCATGGCAATATGTAGTGAAACCTGTACAAAGATCACTTGTTATATTTTTTTCCCCTTTGGGATGGTGACAGAATTGTACATAAGAACTAAATTTAGATCTTTGCTTCCACCCTGTCAGTAAACTGTCCCTGTATATCATTTCTTTGGAGTGATTGCTTAGCACAGGTTTCACTGTTTAAAACTTTAAAAAACAAAACCAAACACCACTTCTTTGCTATTGATTTGTGAATAAATGGTCATCTTAATTTATTGTCTTTTGTAAGTAAATTAACTGAGATGTTTTTAATGAGTGCTAGTACTAGCAGAGATACTTACTATACACACAAGGGTCAATGCATTTTAATGTTAGCAGCAAACTTTGGCTGCAGTGCAGAAAATATCAGATCATATTAAAGCAGTATGATTTATACAGTTTTGTGTGGGGTAATAATTCTCATTATTCCAGTTACACCCAACAAGTTACTCTTAGAAGCTGTTGCTTTGCTGATTAGTATGATAATTTTTGGTCATCGTATTTCACTTAAGACATGTAAAAGCAGCTAACGTAGCATAGTCACTCATTTTTTTGGCAAGTAAAATCATTTTCTAGACAATAAGTAAGATGGCCCTTTTTCATACAGTGCTTTCTGCTGTCAATCAATCCTAGTCTAAGAACTGTGATTGTGTTGATGTACAAGATGCTATGGCCTGGTATTATTTGTTGGCAGATGAGCTGTGTCTGATTGTTACGGTTGGCAAATACCTTGGAAAGCCTGGTGTGAAGAATGTTCTCTGGAATTGTTACTGGGCATTGTCCTCAGGGCTAGGAAAACTTCCTGTAGGATGACTGAGAAGTAAATTAGTTTACAAGATGATTCTGTGAGAGGAAGAGCTGGGAAAATTGTCCAGAGCAGGGAATCAGGCTGTTTGATTTCTTCCAACGGGATTTATTTTGTAACCTTTAATGTGATACAAAAGGTGCAGCTCTTTGAAAAGAAGACACAATTAAAATTATTGAAGTGTTTGGATAAGTGATTTAAATAAATGGAATCTAAAGCTGTTTCTACATGGATTAAATAAGAAACGTTGCTTTCAGAGGGAGAAGATAAGTTATAAGAGCTCTGCTGTAGTGAAATGTATTGTGTGTTTTGTATTGTGGGAATGGTTCAAGCTCTTGCACTGAAGTGGTAACATTGCTTTCTTAGGCAAACACTGCAACGTAATTTTCTATCTTCAAAAACAAACCCAACAACCCACCATCACCTTCTTGGAGAGTTTCAGCTTCCTGTGAAGGCAAGCAAACCCCAAAGCTTACCCAAGCTTACAGGGAGAACTTACAGTTGCTTATATCTGTCGTGAATTGAGTGTGAAAGATTTGACTCAGGTATTGGTTTGGGGCCTAAAAGCTAGGTAAATGAATAATTCAGTGTGTATTAATCCAGAGCAGCCACGTGGTCATTTCTCTGCCTTTGGTACCACGGTGAAATCTTACGCCTTAAGAAGCTGATTCACTGTGAAAGATTTGGCAGTGAGCGATCTGCTTGGTCAGCATTACTGAGTGCAAGCAGTAACACAACGATACTACGTGAAAAAGTGACTTTGAAATAGAAATGCCACTTGGCTTGGATATCAGTTCCACCCTTCGTGTGGCCGTTCTTTCAAAATAATGCTGTACTGCCAGTTTGTCCCACTTCTGTTCTATCATTGCTTTAGTTTCACTTGTATCTTTCAGAAAAATTGTAACCTAACTTCTCAAATGCTGCTTCTGTGAATTTTCATTTTGTATGAATCATCAACAACTTCACACATCCCGAAGGATGAACTCTGCACTGATAGCTTCTCTGGAATTGGACTGACTGGTGTCTGAGCATAAAAGTAAAGGAAATTACAGTCTTTGTCATTCGTATTGGCTTCCATCCTATGTCAGTAGTCAGCACCTAGGAAACGAAAGGTGTTTGGTGAATGGTAGTTGAATAGCCTCAAGTAGTTCAGAAGCTCCATGCATTGGGAGAAATCAAAGCTGCATGCTGGTAGGGCCAAAAAATAAAAAGCTGATCAAGTTGAATCAATAGCTCTTGAAAACTAATAAGGAAAGCTGTATACGTATCATATACTGACAGCAATATTACTGCAGAGAAATTTGCAGGCATCAGGCAGTGCTCTGTTTCCCTTGTGTCAGTACCCTTCTGTAACATGCACTTTGTGAATGGGAAAGCTGGTGCCCATGTCTTTGTGAATTCTTTTGTATGTATTCCCAAGGCTGTTTTCAGGTAACCCCTGCGTAGCTGACAGGTTGTCTCTTGCAGTAGGACTTTTTAAATCTTAAATTCTTTTGTTTGAATTGTTTTTTTTTTACCTTGTAAATTATAAAACAAGGTCTGCATAATTTTCCCTTCTGTATTTATTGCACAGTTGTGTTCTCAATGTAACGTAAAGGAGTTTCACATTATAAATATGCTGGATAAAATGGCAACATTCATTTAAATTCTGAGAAATTGATCTCTTTACATTCCTCATCGTTTTCACTCCTTTACCTACCTCAGCACTTAATTATTTTTACTGTGGGGGATTTATTGTCAGTTTTTTCTCACGAGTGGTTTCACTGCTATTGATAGGCAATAGTGGGAGGAGCCAAGGCAAGCCAAGTACCCGGGCTTTGGCTGCTTCTGAAAACAGGACATGCATTGCTTTAGTCATGAGTTACTTTTAAATTAAGAGAGTCATGCTCAACTGAACTACTGCATATGAACTCTTAATGTAAGATAACATGCTGTGGGTTTTTTCAAGTATGTGCAGTGATACACAGATATAATATCTGTCTTACTTTATTGTATGCTCAGATTCTCGTGATGACTGCGCAGAGTTTGTGACACCAAGTTTGTGAACTCAGTGTTACTCTCCTTTAAGCTGTTTCTTTCATAATTGGTAGTGATTGTGAAGTAATTGTAAATTTGAATCCCATTAATTGAAAAAATTGAGAAAGGTTTTTCCTATTTTACTACAGTCCTGCAAACTGGACGTCCTAGAAAGCAATTTCATACCCGGTGGTGACTTCAAGCATCTTCTGTTATTGTGCTTGTTTAAATGCTAAAAGGCCTACATGGAAGGTTTTGTTCAGTGTTTTTCTTGTATTTTCTTGATCTACAGTGTAATTTGTAGAGGAATGGTGTCAGATTGTACTGAGAATTTCCTTGTTTGTGCCATGGTAAAATATTACTGTGTAGCCATGTGGATATCTTTCCTTGATACTTAGTGAAAGTGAAATGGAATGGTTTGCTTTTGGCCCAGTTTCCTGGCAGAGCTCTGAGATGTTTGCTGGTCTGATCGTAGAGAGATTTAATAAATCTCAAAGTAGTTCAATAAAATACAAATGTGAGGATTTTTTCTGCTCTAGAAATGCTACGCAAATCAGTATTTAACAAATGTTTACATTTGGTCATTTGATCGTGTCTCTTCTTTTTATCCATTTTCTCCTATGTTGTTTATCCCTATGTGTACATGCCTGTGTGTGTATCCTGTGCACCTAATGTATCAATTGGTGGTAGGTGTCTTGATTTCTTTACACCAAAGTTTTATTCCAAAATCTGTTTTTATTTGAATATTTTATTAGTATTTGTGTCTGCATTCTCTGAAATAATTCGTCCCTCTAGAAGATCACGTAGCATCTTTGAACCAGTGTGGACTTTTTGAAAGACAACCTAAAAGAATTTTTATTGTGGAGAGAGAAGAGGAGGAATCTAAACTTTATGGAAATGCTGACCAAGTAAAGAAATAAACATTAAGTTGCAAGGATTTTGATCAGGAAGGATTACGATAACGTTATTATAAAGTGTGGTGTTATGGAGGTGAAGGCTTTTTCTCTATGCTCTAGAGGCTGTTTTGCTTCTCTTGAAGGCTAAGTAGCAGAAGTCATCTTTCTGTACAGCCTCTGCATTTCTGAGAGCAAGAATGAAATGGGAGCTCTTGCACTTCTGACAAGAGTTGAACCAGCTTAACTTTTGTGCACCGCTTTCTGTAGGGTTAACAAAACTCTTTAAATACTTGCATAGTTAAGTTGTGACAAACTGCTGATACTTGTTTGGTATAAACAACTGAAATGAAATCCTGAGCCATTTGACAACATTTTAAGGTGATTTTGGTTGCATTTTATTTTTATAAGGATTAGGTACTTATTTAATTAATGTTGTTGAATACAATTATAAAATCTATAAATGTTTATAATGTTGTTCTACCAGGACTTGCAAAATGCCTGGTTCTGCTGGCTGTATCCAGTCCCAGCTATCTAGCAAGAGATCTTGCTAATGAAATCTCACTTTTTTTTGAACTGACCCATTCTCATACCTGCTTTTCATCTGTCTTTGTCATGCCCTTTGGTTTAACTTCGTTCTCCTTACACCCCCAATTTTTCCTTTCCTTTTTATTACGAACTCATGGCAGGGCCTGCTTGGTGAACTCATTCTGTTACAACAACAAATCCAGCAGCATGAAGAGGAGGCACGCAGAGCCGCTGGCCAATATAACACGGGCTCGTACCAGCAGAAGCGAAAGGTGATGGCTTAAGGGACCATATGTTCTGTATTCACACTAATCGAATACTTCAGCCTCTTGTACTTGAGCTAAAAGAAAATCTAACACTTCAATCATGGGCCAAAATAATTATTACAGCCAGCTTCAGTACAGGTGCATAATCCAGTTTCAGTTTAACTGAGTTGCTTTTAAGTATTAAAAGCAGAACAAATAGTTTGTGTCGCTTTGAAATTCTGTGTTCTCTGCCTCTATAAAACCTGTTACTTGAAGTTCATAGATTAAGAAGTGCATATAAGGAAAGAATGTGAATGAATGACAGTGCTTGCTCTGCTGCTGCTTGCTTACTGTGGTTTTATCTCATAGAAGTTCAGCTGTTGGCAGGTGCTCTCTGGCAGCACTGTATTCCCAATTTACAGCGTTACCAGTTTGAAAGTAGCAGCAGCTTTTTAGAAACAAATTTGCACAGGCAGTCAATACTCCTGTTAAAAACTGTACGTTCATCCAAGCTATGACTGTTGACCTTAAAGCACACTTTGTATTGATACACTGTGGTTGTTGAACACCTCCTCGTGGCTTTACTTACTTCGTTTATGATCTAATCAGTTTAGACATAGTTCCATAGCTTCAATTGGTAGTGATTCTTAGTCCTTTAATAGAGGAAATTACTTTAATCACTCTGTTCTCTGAAGCTATAGTAGCTTTTCAAGTATTTTATTTTCTTGTGATTATACATATGTTTATAATTTAGATTTGCAACCCCTGATCACTCTGAACTGTCAATCTTACTTTAATAATTCAAGAAAAAGGTGATGATATGATTTTTTTCCCTACGTTTCCTTTTTCAAATTTATGTAACTAATAGTCTGTCTGGATTTAAAACAACATCTTTTTGTTTAATCCTTGCATTGATTCCCTTCCAGATTTGTATTTATTAAAGGAGGAGAGATGTCTTCAGGGGCCTGAATATTCTGATTGCTCACTTTTCAGTAAAAGGAATTCCTTCAGCCTCTGTCAGATTGTGTACAGTTGGTTGAGACAACTGAGTGTGCAATAGTAGCTTGAAGTTTATCATGAGGTGTATGAGGATGTAGCAGTTACAGGAAAAGCAGTACAGTATTTGATATATGAGAAATGCATTGGCATATAAAGGGAATTGGGGGAAAAATATCTTTTTTGTTACAAGAAGGAAATTGAAAAATGTGATAAACCATTTTCCTTCACATCTTGATGTGAAGATATAACTTCCAATGATTCCTAACATTGATGCAAATTCTCCTTTGGAAGAAGAAATTGTTATTGTCATTGAAATTAGTCACTGAATGCCATTTTTGCAGGGCATAAACTAACATTTTTATTTTTTAACTGAATTGGCTTTGCTTGCCTGCCCACTGGAGAAAATGGTTGTTTCTGTTCTCTGAAGTTCTGTCACTTGATTTACTTGCACGTTTTCCATTTTAATTTAACTATTCAATGCTAAGATGTCTTCAACTGTGAGATAATTAGTACTGTTATTCAGCTTACAATCATGGTAGAGAATAAAAGCAGAAGTGTAATGGATTCTTGTTGATTTTTTTTGTCAATCTTTTGATAAATATGTAGCAGTGTAATTGATTTCTTTAGCTGCAATGTGCATGGCTGTTTCGTATGTATATTATGTCCAAGTCTTGATGTTTTCATTTCTATTACTGGAAATCATTGTGGTTCTTCTGTAGGTGATTATTTTAGAATTGTTTATAGCCTGATTAGAGAATACACAAAACCAATTAACTGTATTTTCAAATGTATTGAATTTTCAGAGGCACGTACTTGTTTTATACAATATGGGATAAAGGTTGCTGGAAAGCAACTACTATGCAAAACAAGTGACTCATTAAAAGAATAAGAAGGGAGCTTCTGCTAACCTTAGTAAATAGGTATCTGCATCTTGCATGCAAGAATCCCCGATTAACACGATGGTACAGTTTTTTATTTCACTATAAATATTTATGGTAGCATTGTGGAAAGAAGGAAGCATCTCAGTGTCCAGACCTTACTGAAATGGATTAGACAAATACTGGTGTTTGTGCTTATCGGGAGAGGTGTTTTGGACAGTTACTTTTTCATGTTCTTCTAAAAGTGAATAGAAATCCTAGATTAATCATGTGTGACTGTTAGTAATTAAGAATGTCATGGAAGTTTTAACTTTGCAAATTACAAAGCAGTTAGGAATATATAGAACTGTATGTTGAAAATACCACCTGAACTAATTCAAATTCAAAGCACACCTGAACCAAATGCTGAAGCTATACATCATTATAGAGCTGTTCATTATTTTTCATGTTACCTAATTGTCCTTGATAGAACTCTCCTCTAGTGCTAGATAATTCTTTGCTTCAGCTCTTGCAACACGTAGCTGAGTGCAGTATTTTGTTTGCTGCGTTTAACATAAGTATATTGTACATAAAAGACCGTGCTCATGAGATTAGCAGAGTGTGCACATCAAAGATGCAGCAAGGCTCCAGAAGCACTTTTAGGAAGATCTTGCTTAGGAGTGGGAAACTGTTAGCTGCTTTGAAAATCTACACTACGTGGAACCACTTTGTTTCCCTTCTGTTTCCTTTATTTTCTTGCTTTTCCTGGCTCTCCTTACCATTCTTTGTCCTTCTGTTTTATTTTCCCCTTATGTCTCTGAGACGTTTGAAGTGTAGGTATACATACATGTACTGTGCTGTTGGTGCAGGAATCAATTTCTCTGTGTGCTAAAGTTCTCTTTCTGATGCACTTGCTGTCATTTAACTAATTAGCAGAGAAGAGGAAAAGTTAATTTGCAGTACTTCCCCTTTGCTGCTTGTGAATAAGAAAAAAAAATTGGGTGTAGATGGAAATGTCAGCATGAATTGCTTCCTATAAAGCGCATACATGATCCTGTATATTACAGGTTTAGTGCTCCAATTATCACAGTCTGTATGGATAACTGTGATTTGTTGTTTAATCTGTAACAACTGAAGTGAAATTATAGTAACTAAATTGATTTGTCTGCTAAAATGACAGATGTCCTCTGCATGTTCGATAATTGCTCTTTCTGATGTGAAGCTAACTTGAGTTGTAAATGTTACAAGCTTTAAATCTTAAGCTTTTGCTTATATCATTCCTTAAATAACTGTATTGATCTGTTTTTCCTAAATTTAATATTTCATCTGTCAACCTTTAGGTTTTGTGTTTCTCATAATGATTTACATCCTATGAACTTGTATTGCATTCATAGATTGGGTTTTGTGCTATTAAAAATGGATTCTTTTGCACAGCTGTTTATGACATCTCGATGAATCTGTTTGAAAAGTATTTGATTAAAAACATCTCTTTTATGACTTGAACTACAAAATGTTTTGTTACAATATTCTAATTTTTCTATTGTACTGTAACTCAATTCTAAAATAACCTTTCAAGACTATCCTGACTAACTACAGTTTATGAAGTTGAGCATGGTGGTTTAAGATTATAATTCTGAAAACATCCTCACCTGGAGGTCATTTGTGTGGCAATCAGGTGTTTTAGTAATTGTATATTATTGAGTTCCTGCTAATTCAGGACGTGGACATAGAAGATCATGAGAATTTGACTACAAAATTACATTGAGACCAATGGCTGGAGAACTCTAAGCACCATACTGAGTTTTGCTTTTCCCAAAGCCCGCTCTCCTAGTATTTAGTCTTGAAAGGTTAGTTTTGCATTTGCATGCACTGGAGTTGAGACCTTTCCCTGTGATCCTCCTGTTGCGGATGGAACTTTTCATCAACATTAAATTTCAAGTGCAAATTGAATCTTACTTGCTTTAAAATGCATGTGAAGTCAGTTTCCTTATGTGGAGTGGAGCTTTTGGTTTGTGAATATGTTACTTAACTGAACAACATGTTAGTAGCCGTGATTATTTCTCTTCATAGGTTTCTGACAAAGAGAAGATTGATCAACTTCAGGAAGAGCTTCTGCGCACTCAGGTAACTTTTCTGACTTACTGATGTCTGAGGTAGGCATTCATCTGCCACAGTTTCAGATTTACTGGGCAAAAGTACACCTGAAATATAAGATGCTTGTTTAATTAAAAAAAAAAAAATGGAGCGTGGTTCTTAACCTTGGAGTTCCTCAGTACAAAGGGTTGACCACGTTGGCTCAGACTACAGGTCAGTATTACCTGTTGTTCTTCCTCTGACAGTGGCTGACAGAATGTAAGAGAGCAGCGTAAAAATAGGGGACATGTGTAACCGTCATTTCCCAAAATACCTTCCTCACCTTCAACGCTATTTATTTTTGAAGTTCAAAGTTTGCCAGAAGTGCTGTCTCAATACAGCAGTGATATTTCAATTTTTAACTTATTAGGCATGCTGAATTTACTCTTAACATTCTACATTTCTCTTTTATCATTTCAGCGATCTTAAGTAGATCTGGGTTATCTCGTATCCTTAATTGAAGGAAGGAAATATGTTTACTTACTATATTTTAATCTATTAAGTTAGGAAATGTCATGTCTAGTAAAGAGAAGGGGCTCTTTAGTGCATTTGTTGACTGAATACCAGAGATTTAAAAGGAAAATCAGAAAACTTACTGGATATGTGGAATGACATTAATTTATGATAGAATGCCATTCAGGAAAACCAAAGGATCTTTTTGTCTTCTGTCAAGAAAAGTAATTGTTATTATGTTCCTAGATAGGAACCAGGCAGTGTTTGTCAAAACCTGCCTCCATAGGCCAGGAACCATAATTCCTCAGGTGTAGGACTTACAGTTCTGGTTTAGAAAGTCCCTCCTTGTCCTCCTAAATGTGCTGCCTTGCAATAAACTTGTAAGGGCCTCACCAAATCTCAGTGCAATAAAGCTTTAATCTCCTTCATTAGCAAGCCAGAACTAATTACTTTTTCCTGGTTTACGTGTTATTACTGACATTATTTAAGTACAAAGTTGTTACTTTGTTCTGCTTTCTTACTTTTCTCAGGTTATTGTAATCTTCCATTGTATTTGTTAATTCCTGAAATGATTCTATCTTTGGCATAGACAAGTTGTTTTGTTAGAGGATTTTGTAGCCTCTTTATATATTTGCAATTACTCATGGCTAATTTTGAAAGGAAGAAAATATATATAAATAAAAATGCATATACATACACATGCATATATAAAAAAACAGCTTGAAATTATTTTTTTCTTAAAATTACACAATTCAAATGTGTTTGCACTTCATAAGCAAGTTTTCGGAGTAGGTATCACAACTGTGCGCGTATCTCATCTTCAGAAGAATACCGTCATCTGTGTCTCAAAAGGATTGAGCTGGCACAGTTTTTTCTTGCAACAAGGTTGTATTTCTAAGGAAGCATCTAGACTGAATTTACAAATTCATATTTAGGCCCTGTGTGATCTCTTTGAGCAGCCAGAGTTGCCTTTATCATTAATTTATCTCTAACTGCACATCTGTAGCTCCTTTGAAACTGATGTTGAGGGTAGTTAAATATTGACTTTTGTCACCTGGTTTGATATTGTTTTCTTACTAAAACCTTTGAAGAAAAAGTATTGTGTTGCTAAAAAAAAAAAAAAAAAAAAGAAATCTAGGAGTTTTCTCTTGCTGGCCTTCTGTTTAAATGAATCCTAGTGATTACAAAGGTTTCTGTAGGTAAAATGTTGTTAAACTGTACAGCAGCATTTGTGTAACACTGTTTTGTAGCTGAAATACCAACGGATGCTTGAGCGATTGGAGAAGGAGAACAAAGAATTAAGAAAACTGGTACTGCAAAGAGATGACAAAGGAATTCATCAGAGAAAGCTAAAGGTACCATCAGTTTAGAAGTACAATCACTCTAAGTTTTGTTTGTCAATGCGTATATCAACATTCAGCATTTATTATAACATTTCTGTGCTATTTTTTTTTTTTTACATGTTAAGGCTTTTATATGTCAACATCTTTAAAGAGTTACTTCCAGAAATTCAGTTGAAGTGCGTATGTAGATTCAATTCTAGCTAAATAATTTATCTAAGTGGGAAATATGGATTGTGGTTTGGTTTTTTGTGTTTTTTTTTAATATAGTTTTGCTATATTTGCTAATAAATATGCTTCCAACTCCTCCTCCTGCCCATTTTTCTGCCTCTCCTTCTGTCACTTGCTGATCCGTATGGATCTTCTTTCCCTGGAAGCTGTAAGGCACAAAGTTCCTATTTTTATAGAGTGAAGTTGGTAGTTCGTAACCTTTCTTAATGCTTACTGCTCAACAGGCTGAAAACTTATGTCTGGATTTTTAGTAAAAGAAATTCAGTTCAGCTTTGCAACTTGGAAGCTGTGAAACCTGAATGCAATTGCTCTCGTGCTGTATGCAAGAGGCCTTATTTTGCTCGTTCAGGAAGAAGCACCTGCAGCTATAGTGTGTGCATCCACAGATGCAAATGGTGGCTGCTTGATACTGTGCTGCAGCATAGACAGTTTATGGAGCAGATAGCGAGGACAGAGTAAACATGCTTCTACAGATGAATTTACAGGGTATACAGCTGAAACCTAATCTGTTAATAGGCTGAGGGATCTCTTTTTCTCTTTTTACTTTTGTAGAAATCTTTGATTGATATGTATTCTGAAGTACTTGATATCCTGTCTGATTATGATGCCAGCTATAACACTCAAGATCACCTACCTAGAGTAAGTCAATTAAGAATTCAAAGTTGCTTTGCTTGTTGTATTTTTTGTTTGGTTGGTTGTGGTTTAGTTTGTTTGTTTGTTTGTTTGTTTTTTACTGAAAGTCCTATCTTATAATTGGATAGAGCATGCAAGTATAATCCAGAGTTAGAGTTAGGCCTGAGTTCTTGCTTTCAAGTATATTCTCCATTTTAAATGTTGAATTTTGAGAGATAACCAATACAAGTATGTCAAGTCTGCTTTGACTTATATGTAAAGCCCTACCTAGATGTGGATATTGCTGCGTATTTTAAATGGCCTTAGCTGGTGTACCCCATGCTTTTCAGCACTGTAAAACACATGTTGTTTTCAGGGTGTGTACCAGCAGAATTGAGAAGATAAAGGTATCCCAGCTAATTTCCCACTGTAGTGCTTCTGCCGTCTTATACAGCCTCCTGTGGCATTGGCAGCTTCTATAATGAGCTGGTAAGACAGAAGTGACAGCAGCTCATTACCACTTAGCCTTCTCTGGGCAGAAACAACATCTTACCAGATGAGTAACTTTCAACCTTTCACCTAGCTGAAACAGTTATGCACAAGCTCTAAAGCACTGGCTGTTATGAGATTAGCAAGCCCTTCCACCTGTCATTAGATGGGCTGGCAGATTAAGCACTTTGTGGACTGGGCTGTTGGAAGCAAAAATCAAAAGTTTTCACATGAGTAAAAGTTAGCATTTCTTCAAGAGTTCCGTATTTAGATGAATGCATTTATTGTCAAATATAATACAGCTAGTATTGGTATGAATTAACATATTTTTAATCCTCTGTTGTCTGAGCTTCCAAAATATTCTGCTGTTTAAATTCTCTCTTAAGGTTGTAGTCGTTGGAGATCAAAGAGCAGGAAAAACAAGTGTGTTAGAGATGATTGCTCAAGCCCGAATATTCCCTAGAGGGTCTGGAGAGATGATGACACGCTCCCCTGTCAAGGTAAGAAGCTTAATAATCTCTGAATCAGCATGTGCCGTGTTCTACTTCCTCTATAAGTGCTCCTGTGTTTACAGCCCCCACAGCAATTCTCTGCTAAACAAGCTTTCAAAAGCTGTGTGTCTGCATTCGGAAGTATACTTCTAATGTTTCTCTGTGTTGGATTTAACGTTCTTTCTCACGTAAAGCTTTTACCATTTAGGTGACTCTTAGTGAAGGTCCTCACCACGTGGCTTTATTCAAAGACAGCTCTCGGGAGTTTGATCTGACCAAAGAAGAGGATGTAAGTATAAAGAGGTGGCTGGAAGTTAATGGGATTTTGATTAATTTTCTGAAAAATTGTTTATCTTTATGGGCTGTTTGCTCCTGTTTAATTAGAATAAAATACATTGAGTGGAGCAAAGCATTATATTACATATTAAAGTAGCTCTTAATATGATTTTTTTTACTAGCACTTAGATGGGAAGGATGTTGTGGGGGGGAGTGTGCAAGACTGCAGGTAATCTGCTGTTTAGTTCCACATTTACCAAACTAGTTATTCAACATGCATGATGCTTTCCTGATGCATTTGAGAGATAACTCTTTTATGTTTATAAACGTAATGGTTCATATTTATAAACAGAGATCTTGAACAAACCCTAAGTAAACTTTTCTTTACTAATGTTTGTGGTTTTTCTCCTATCACAATTGGGGAAATTTGATATTGATATTGAAATACATTTGATGTTCTAATTTTTCTTGAAACAGCTTGCAGCTTTGAGGAATGAGATAGAAATCAGAATGAGAAATAGTGTGAAGGAGGGGTGCACTGTTAGCACTGAGGTAAGGTTCGTCAAATATTTAGTGGCAAATAAGTGTAAGTGTGTATCTTTTGTAAGTATTATTTAATTAAGATACTGTGGCGGATCTAATTTGTCTCTACTTTATACTTTGTTCCATACAAACTGTATTTGAGTTGTTAAAATCAGTTTGTATGCACACATTTATGACAGAAAAGTCTGATTTAATATTTAAAATTGAAAACTGTTGCTAGATATGTATATAAATATGTATAATTTTTATATATGTGCATGTATGTTAGGTGTTTATACAAACACATACCTACTTTGTCAACATGTCATTTCAATTTTATTGCACAGACTATCTCCTTAAGTGTGAAAGGTCCTGGTTTACAGAGAATGGTGTTGGTTGATTTACCTGGAGTCATTAGTGTAAGTATGCATTAAAAAAAACAAAACTTTTAAGTCTTTAAGTTCTGTAAATTAAGTAATGATATTGCTGATCAACTGTTCTTTTTTTCTTTCTTACATCTTTCTATTGTCTATATATGCATTAAAGACTGTGACATCAGGTATGGCTCCAGATACAAAGGAAACAATCTTTAGCATCAGCAAGGCCTACATGCAGAATCCAAATGCCATCATCCTTTGTATTCAAGGTAATAACAGTGTAAATGAATATCGAAGTGGCAGAATGTTTTAATTCTTATTCCTGTGTTCCTTTTGGAATGCTCCCAATTAAATCTTTTTTTCTCCGTGGGTGGCAATTCATATGGAATACAAAACTGCATGCTATGAAATGTCTGTTTGTAAGCTAAGGCATCTTTAGTGTCAGTAACAAAAAGAAACTTTGATAAGATTTATCATTAAATAGAAAATAATGGTAGTAATCGAATTCAAGATTCCTCCAAAAGTGATTTTGGATCCAACTTATACGAGTACAGTGAACAGAAATCTTAATGATGCTACAGACCTACCGAGTTTTCACTGTACATACCCAAAAGTTAAGCATAGATTTAATTTTTACTGTTTTTAGGTTGTAATGTGAAACATATTTAATGCTTACTGTATCTTTGGTAATGTGAGTTAGATTATATAGACCCTAAAATATAACTTTGTTTATTTTAGATGGATCAGTGGATGCAGAGCGCAGTATTGTCACAGACTTAGTCAGCCAAATGGATCCCCAGGGAAAAAGGACAATTTTTGTGCTGACTAAAGTTGATCTTGCTGAGAAAAATGTGGCTAGCCCAAGCAGAGTGAGTTGAAACTATTTTTTTCATATTATGATGGCTGAAGTCATGCACAAAATAGTTGTGGTCCTGTCAAAATATTGGACTTTGCCTACCTGTCTTAGATATTTTTGAGTGCTTATTTCTATATTCAGTGTGATATTTATTTATTTGTTTGTTTGTTTGTTTATGGTTGCTGTTATAATATCTGCTAGGCTTAGTCACGTCAGTGACATGACTTGAAGTCAAGTCACAGCTTGGCTGTAGCATGCTTTCCGGCAGGTTACCGCTGGGAAATGGAACCTGCTCAAAAGGCCCTAGGGTATTCTGGAGTAGGCTTTTTTACTTTATTTTGTGTTTTGTGATATGCTTTACTTGTTTTATGGATGGCCTCTTTATATTAAATTTATTTCTTTAAGTATCAGCAGAAACTTACAGCAGTCTGGTGAAATCCTTTATGTATAGTAATTTATGCGTACATACAAATAAGGCTGGCTCTAAAAGTGCACTGAAGGAAAGAATGCCTGTGCAAAATTACCATTTTTTTTTCAATCCTTTATCTTCATAGATCCAGCAAATAATAGAAGGCAAACTCTTCCCAATGAAAGCTTTGGGTTATTTCGCAGTTGTTACTGGAAAAGGTAAAAAGAGTTCTGGCTCTACGTTTTTTTTCTTATCAGGGAGAACTGTCTAAATAGAACTGTTGCAGCACTTTTTTCTTTCTCCAGGAAACAGCAGTGAAAGCATTGAATCTATTAAAGAGTATGAAGAGGAATTTTTTCAAAATTCCAAGCTGTTGAAGTACGTTGGGATTTTATTCCTTTTACTAAACTGGGCCCATGTTGATAAATGCTCGAGTTTGATTTTCTTGTTGAACGTATTATTAGGGATTGCAGTGTGGAAATGCTATTTGAGATGTGTTCTGCTTGAATTAAGTAGCTTGCTGAGATGACCATTCTTGCCTGGTTTATTAACACTCACAGAGACAGAGAGACATCTTCAGGCAGCAATTGATTCTCCTGTAGTTCTGATCCTCTCTTCAGAGGCTCTAGATGAACTAGTTCCCAGACTGTGCCTGGAGATTTGATACAGCTGGGAGGAATGAATCCAGCCCAGATGTGAGTGTTTGCAAATAGCAGTCCTCAGCGTTGTATTCAAAGCAATAGTTTATATGGTTTGCAGGAAGTTCATTGAGCTGGAGGAGTTTTGATTTGACATACTTGGACTTCCTCTCATGAAAGGGAGGTTCATGGTCAGTGGGACTGCAGTCCCTAACACTGCATCCTCTAGAATGAAAGGTTTGTTACATCTTTTTCACCTTGAATTGATGATTGTGTATTGAATATGTTTTGGAGGAAGAGAATGGAATTTAGGTTAGGTGCACTTTGACGTGTTATCCTTTGCTACGAAAAACAAAGATTTTTCCTTGTGAAGAGAAAATGAAATCCAGGAAACAGGGTATGCATGGAAAAATTTCCTAATTTCCTATTACTGTCTTTCTTGACAGAACATGCATGCTGAAGGCACACCAAGTAACAACAAAGAACTTAAGTCTTGCTGTGTCAGATTGCTTTTGGAAAATGGTGAGAGAGTCTGTGGAGCAGCAAGCAGATGCTTTTAAAGGTAAATGTCTTCAAAAGAAAAAGTGAAATAGCAATTTGCTGTTACAGAGTTCTTCTACTGTCATGCTTTGCTAGTATGCTTGGACAGTTGTTTTGTATTTTAAATGACTGCTTCTCATGAAGTGGTAATTGCCCCAATTTATCTTTCCAATAGCATACCAAAATAATTCACAATATAAAGGACTCACTCACAGTTACAAATGCTAGAAGAGTCAATAGACAGGACAGTCAGCAAGAACTTTCATCCATTTACTGATCCATCTTGAAGTTTGTGGGGGATTTGTCATAAGCGAGATTGATGGCAGTTTTAGAAACTCCTAAACTTTTAAAATAGTCATGCAGTGCATGTAGACTACCTAAATAATAATTAAGTCCTGCTTTCTGATTTTTCTCTTGGCAGCCACACGTTTCAATCTTGAGACAGAATGGAAGAACAATTACCCCCGGTTGCGAGAGCTTGACAGGGTAAATTACATTACTGCTCTAACTTGTATGCTACAGTGTGCTGCAAAGACTGTGAATTAAAATTCATTCCATTTAATCTTGTTTGTAAAGGTTTCTTAAAGTTAGCATAAATTACCAACACTTTAAAATGCGAGGACAGTATAAATTATCCTAGGGGAAGAAAATACAGAGTTCTCGTATTGTGTGAAGTAATGTGCCTCAAAACTGTGGTAATTCAATGCTTAACAATCCTTCGCTCTTCGAGCATAGAGTTAATTGACCTAACTTGCCCACAGGGATACATCTGTGTTTCTTTGTGATTGTGATAAATAGAAATGGCAAGGATTTACATTCCCTGTTCTTTCAGTCAGTTATGATCCCATTCTCTAATTCTTTTATATAGAGACTGAATGTTCAAATGCCATGCCTGGCCAGAGGCATAGTGCATGGTAAACCAGGGTAGCTTATGACAAGCACATACATTGTCCAGAACATGACCAGAAGGTACCATTGTAGGCTCAAATGCCCAAAGAAAACGTTTTTGTTACTCTGTGATTGAAAATGGGCTCAAACTGTAAAAATAAAACAAAAAAAAAAAATTAAAATCGTATTATTTCTTATTTTTTCCTTTTGCTTAGAATGAACTGTTTGAAAAAGCAAAGAATGAGATCCTTGATGAAGTCATAAGTCTGACTCAGGTCACACCGAAGCACTGGTATGGTAACTTTTCAGCTTTCTAGTTGTCTTGCAGATATTTAGCTTTAAAATACAAAGTATTTTTATTAATAAAATTATCTGACATGAATAAGGAGATTTTTTTCTTAGGGCAATGTATTACTATTTCACTTGTCCATGTGGAAGAGTCTAGGTTAGCAAATATTTGTAAGGCAGATGTAGCTGGGAAAGAGAGTACTTAGCATATGTGTTTTAACAGTGTAGCATTACTGTATAGTAAAGTCACTGAAGATACAGGCTGAGAGGAGAACAGCTGATGTTTGGATTACTCTGACAGCCTGTACCGCAACTGACAATCACAACGTTTCCTTTAATGCCTTTGCTTTCAATTACATGAAGTGAGCTGTTTCTTGGTCATTGATTAAGAAAATGAGGTAATATGTCTTGCTCTTAATGACATTGTAGTAAGTCCAGGCATGCAGGTTGAGCAGAGCAGGTGATATAAGCACTGTAGAAGTGTGAATTTATGTTGCGGTCCAAACATAATGTGGTTTTGCCATTTTGGTATTTGCTGCTATGGGCTGTGTAGTAAGTGCTGAAGTACCCTCTTTACATTTTATGATGTGGATTAGGTGGGTGCATAACATGGATGTCTCTATGCGTTTCTTTTAAGAGTTAGCATATAATGGTGATTCTAGTTTTATAGCACCTCACGAGCTATAAAGTAGAATTAGATACCTGTGTCACAAAAATTACTTTTATTGGCAATTACAGGCAGCCTAAAACCAGCAGTGCTTTTGATGAATACAGATTATTCTATTCTACTGAAATTTCAGTTCCTTCCAGTTGTTTGACTGGATGAAGCAAAGAGGAGGAGTGGTATATGTGAAATGTTCCTCAGTCTTTCTCCAAAGATGCCTTGGAGTAAGAACATTATCAGGGATGGGGTTTGTGTCCTGAACTTGGCTATGACTAGCCTAGTCATAGGAAAAGGACTTAAGTGACTCTGCTAGTCCTGTATCACCACAGAAGGTGGTTTTAGTCTCGGGCTCTCCATTTCCACTGTTCTACCAAATCTGTCATTCTTATGACCCAATGCTAAGCTGATTTAGCATGCTGAGCTATCGTAAAATTAACTGGCAAAGAAACTACAACTTGTTCTGGAGACCGTGGGAACCAGAGGGGGGGTGACTGTCTCTGTGGATATTGGCTGCGTGTTATACTGGCTCGCCTGAGTTGGTTCACTGCAGCTGCAAAGTTTCCTGACTAAGTTTATTGTCATTTTAAAAAGTTGCAGTGAGATTGTTTCCATTGTTATTACTTGACACACATCATACATAGGAAAGTGGTGCTTAGTTTTATAGTGACTTGAGGCATGTTTGTAAATGAATGTCAGTGCGTGTTTTAGTAAGAGGTTGGACTTCGCAACTTGCTTCATTGTTTATCAAATCTGGGAACAATCAATGAAAACCTCAGATGGAAAACCACAGCTTGTTCCAACAAAGAAATTGGAATACAACATAAACAAAACCTACATGCTTTGTTAAGGAGGCGTGGACTTATTAGTTAAATTGTTTCAATGCTTTGCAGTCCGCTCCATTGCTGTTTCCCCCATTTTCCATGCATTTGCACACACAGTTCTGCGTGGTTCTGTTTAAAAAGTGCCAGGAGCCCTTATTGTGCAGAGGGAGCCAAAAACCTTGTAGACGTGAACTCCTGAAGCTGACTTTTCTGGCAGAAAAATGTGTAGCTTTGTCCTTAGTTCTAAGCAGATGTTGGTTGAAGTTATACACTGATGTTACGGAGTATTTTCTGTGTTCTGTGGTCTTTTGTCAGGATTTCTGGCAAATTGAACGTACGCTCGTTAGACAGTTTTGTATTGGAAGCCATCACGAGTGTTAAAACTTTGCATTTTAGGGAGGAGATTCTTCAGAAGACATTATGGGAGAGGGTATCTACTCACGTGATTGAGAATATCTACCTTCCAGCAGCACAGACAATGAACTCAGGGACATTTAACACCACTGTGGACATCAAACTGAAGCAGTGGACTGACAAGCAACTGCCAAATAAAGCAGTAGAGGTTTGAATTTAGTCAAATTAAGATGTTTCAGCTCTGTAAATAATGATTTGCTTCATTTTCCTATTCACCATATCTTGTATTTAAAAAAATGTGCAAAGTCATAACATGAAAACAGATCCAGAGAGGTAAAGGCATGGTTTGAAAGGCTACCTACAGTTCTTCTATCCACCTTGCATGTCAGAGAAGGCTACTGTGATCTTGATATCAAGAAGCATATCCAGCAAGAGTAACGTTTTACTCTTCTAGTGAATTTCCCTGCTAAAGACACCCCTCTACACACCCCAAATAAAAACACCACCACCAACAAAATCAACAAATAAACCACCACCACTCCTCATTTTGAAAGCTTAAATCCTTTGCACTAGGTTTGTTTATATTGAATAGATTCATGCAATTTTAACAGAATTTCACCTGCTACATAATGAAGTAAACTTCAGCATTGACCTTTTTAGTAATGGATAAGACAGCAAAGGAAAAGTCAGTACTATATGCTTGTGCATTACGTTCAGAACGTACACAAATTGGTGAAAGAACTGTAGTAAATGTTGCTCTACTGGTTGATGTACGGTACTATGGTCAGGATAAGGGTAGTTATTGTCTGCTAACTTTCTAGGTGGCATGGGAGACTTTGCAAGAGGAATTTTCCCGTTTCATGACAGAACAAAAAGGAAAAGAGCACGATGATATCTTTGATAAACTGAAACAAGCTGTGAAAGAAGAAAGTATTAAACGCCATAAATGGAATGAGAGAGCAGAGGATAGTCTGGTATAATGTAGTGGGTTTTTTCATATTGTTGACTAAGTGCTGTTGAAATCACTTGATAAGTTGCATGTTCAGTACTTTTGAATTCTTTTAATATCATAAAATGACAGGGAAATGTGATCATCTCCTTTTCTATGAAATGTTTTAAGTCAGTGTTTCTCAATTCACGTTATGATTACCTTTTGTTAACTGTTGCCCTAAATAACATCTAATAAAATTGTCTTTTTTTTTGTTCAGGAAAGAAACCCTCCATAATTCACTGGCTGCCTAAGGGCAGCCTTGTGGAAATTCACTATTGGCTTATTTGCCCTAGCCACATAAAACAACAGCATTTCACTGCTGTTTTTAAAGATTCTATAGTCTGAAGGGATTTCATATTGTTTGCTGCATGTTTATTATTTTTTTTTTAACATTACTTAGGCTATACAAAAGAGTCAAAAGCACAAGAAAATATTTTTGTCAGTGCTGTGAAAACTGAATAAATTCCACGTGCCCAACAAATGCTGTCATTATAGACATTAGAAGGCAAAGAGAATGGCAGAAATCATGGTGGGGTTTTTTTGGGTTTTGTTTTTTCTTTTTTTTTTTTTACAATATCCTGAATAAGTTATTTATCTTATGCTAAAAAGATGTTGTGTGTTGCAGCGAGTGATCCAGCACAATGCCTTAGAAGATCGGTCAATATCTGATAAACAGCAATGGGATGCAGCCATTCATTTTATGGAAGAGACTCTCCAAAGTCGTCTCAAAGACAGTGAGTTGGGTGATTTCTTCCAGTCACGTTTTTAATCTGAGCCAGCTTCCTCATCGCTGCAGTGCAAACTTTTGTATGAGCATAACTTGAGGTAGTAGGGATGGTTTAAAATGGCACTGGTACAATACAAATGTCGGAATACAGCCTGAATAAGCTACTGCTCTTCCTCTTAAGGTAAGGTGGTTGGAAGATAAATGATAGAAATAAAGAGAATAAAAGAAGAGGTACAGAGAAATTTGTAAAGGGGTTGGGTACATCCAGCAGAATAGTTGGTCCTGTTATGGTTATCAAGCAAAATTAATGTTGATGCAAGTTGCAGTAAGTAAGATTTGAAACTCCTGACTTGAAACTTGGAGGCTGTAAAAGGAGGGCTGTCGTGTTTCTTACACGCTTCTTTAAAGTACCAGTTCCTATTGGCAGTCATTTCTTAAATTTTGCCAAAAGATATCTGACCTGTGGCATGAAATATTCGTTCTCGATCTTGTATCTAATTTTAGAACTATAAATTTGGCTGGTTTCATATATTTCATATGATGCTCTCACGTTTCCTTCTTTAGCTGAATCTGTTATTGAAGATATGGTGGGTCCAGATTGGAAAAAGAGGTGGCTGTACTGGATAGCCCGCACCAAAGAACAGGTAAAAGTAGGAGGCAGGGGCAAGAGTTAAAAACTATTAATAACAAAAAATGAAAATAAAATGGTGGTTCCCAACATTTAGAAAACTTACATCACTTAGGTGACTTTTCAAAAATACGTACCCTTTTCACACAACTTTCAGGATTTGAAAGTAACTTTTGTTTCAGATACTTTGCAATTGCTTTTTCTCTTTATTAAGTTTTCATTATACCACAAATAATTCTATGTATTTGCTTCATATTACGGATAGATACTGAGTTTTAAACCGCTCTTCAACTGAATTACATCCTTACTAATATGTTATTGAGCTGCATGTTATTCTTTCAGTAGAGAGAAACTGAAGGAAGCAGGATGGAAGTTATTTTCCTGTGTATGTTTTTCAAGCATGAAGCAAAACTCACTACTAAGCAGAAGTCTCGTGCAGTTTCCTATCAGAGCTCCATCTGTATTTCATTAGTATGTGATAGCATTATCACTGCTGTTGTCAAAGTTGTATCTTTGGATTGACTACTTTCATCACTTCTCACTTGCTCACTTTGCTGCTTTTGAGTTTAAATAGCACCTTCAGTGCCCAGTGACGAAGGGGTTTTTATGTTACTTTTTCTAGATATTTCTCAAACTGAATCATACTTTAAATTCTACTTACTTATTTAATAGAATACAGTAGAAAGTAATTGATTCTTAGGAAGGAGTTTTACAGTCAGCTGTGCAGCCAGGTACAGGAGAAAGGTAGTCATTTCAACCTATGCTAACTTGAAGTTAATAAATGACAACTTAAAGATATGAACCATGGAACTTAGGACCATGTGAACTTCTTGCTAGCTGATAGGCAAAGCTGACAGTTCTTGTAGGTGTCAGGAATCCTGTGGTTTGGTTTATTTGGGTTTTTTTGTTTTGTTTATTTTTCTAGCTTTGTGTTCTTGTATTTTTCTCATTCAATTAGTATCAAAAGAAAATGACACAATTTCAGGTAAATTTTTTGCTTGAATGTCTACTTCAGTTTAAAACAAAATAAGGACTTGCAGAGCAGCTCAGTCTAATAATTTAATGTATGAATGTGGACCACATCTGTTGCTATTCATGAAGAGGAAAGGAGGCCAACATCTATGATTTTCTTCTACCTTTCTATTCCTCTTCTACATTTCTGTGCATAATAATCAAATAGGCAGTTAATTAACCGTACGTAAATACTCTACTTGAGATGTCTACACACAAATATGCTTTTGAATCGCATAAATATAGTAAAGTGTCAAAGGTATTTGACACTCTTTTGGCTTATTAGGACGTAGTCTGTTTATTGAGAAAGTAATGATGATCTTTGTGTCTATAAATAACCAGTTCCAACTAATCATTCTGATCCTAGAATATACGTAATGAAACAAAAAATGAACTTGAGAAGTTAATCAAATGCAATGAGGAACATGCAGCATATCTGGCAAATGATGAAGTGACGACTGTCAGAAAGAATCTTGAAGCAAGAGGAGTAACAGTGGACCCATGTCTGGTAAGATGCCACATTGTAATAAAACATATGGGAGCTCCTTGTGAACACTTGAATGATCCTTTTAAGTACTGTGCAAAAGATTGTATCTAAATACTGAGTTTGTAATCCAGATGTTTCCAAATGGATTGCTAAATGGCTGTTTGCACGCAATTCACACACTTCTGTTGGCTGTCAGACAAGTGCAGTACAACACTTTGGAATCTGTCAGAATCTGCTGAGCAGATTTTCTCGCCTGCACTACAGACCTGAATTATGCCACGGCTTGTTTAAAAATCATTGCTCATGTGTTACAGACTAGAATCAAAGCCCTTGTAAGCAAGATACGATAAAAATGTGATCCACATTCCTAAGTCTTCATTTCAGTTGTGTATACAGTTTGACATTCACAGCCACATCCAAGAGAGGTGCATTTTGTGAAAAATACTTGTGAAAAAGCAGTTTTCTAGAGTGCCCTAAAGGAATGTAATGTAAGCTTAAAATCTTCTGGAAAGTGATTTATCTTAATGCAGTGTAGGGCTCTTAACCAAATTAGACCTTTTATCTAATTAAACATAAGGTTTTAAATAAAAGAAAATTCAGATAATATGTAATAGATGTGGATTTTTTTTAAACAGTGATTTATTTTCTGCAGTAACCTTAGCTACCTTTTCAATATTCATGCGTGCACTTATTAAAGGTAGAAGAGCTATTTAAACACTGGCTGCCTTTCTTACGTAGCATTTATCATACCTTTTCTGTGAAGGTCAGTGTAGAAATCCACATGTGCTGTATGAGCAGACTGCAAACTGCATTTTCTTTCTAGCCAAGCAATTGATACTTTTTTATAGAGTCATACGTGTATGTGCGTTTTTTGTCACTATCTTTGTTTACATAAGACTCATTAAATATTTCCCTGTGCTTTAATCTGGATTAGCTAGCAAAATAATGTGTGTGACTCAAAAATGCATCCTTAATGTTAAAGTGAAGGTTACATCGTGCCAAGAGCAGCACAGTTTGTCTTATTCTGTAGTATAGAATTTAAAACTGTATTTTGAAGTTCTGATTTTTTTTTCTCTAGATAAAAGACACGTGGCACCAAATTTATAGAAGGTATTTCCTGAAGACTGCTTTGAACCACTGCAACCTTTGTCGAAGAGGTTTCTATTACTATCAACGACATTTTGAAGACTCGGAGGTGAATTAAAGAACAGACATATATTGATGTTTTGCCTTAGTATTCTAAGTTTAATTGAAAAAGCCCCTAAAATACATTAAACTAGTCTAACCTTTGTTTTGTGTTCTGTATCTTAACACTGCTGGTGATCTTGGATGTTTTCTTTAAATCCTGTGATTTTAATTCCATCCAAATGGTAATTATACAAAATGACCACTAGGAGTCAGCTACAAACTAAGCATCTACTATTTGTCAACGTGCATTGAAAATACACTGTTAAAAGCAGTACTGTACAGGATTTATCAATGCCTTTTTGGTATCCATTTCTCTCACTTTTACACTGATATTTGTTTTCCTCACTGATACTAAACATTTAACGTTTAACTAAAGGTGCTTCTATGGATTAAGTACAGTAAATAGGTGCTTAGAGTTGATGCTTGGAGCTGCATGTGATCAACAGGGAAAAAGAATCCAACAACAAACAACTCTGGGGCTCACAGTGACCTGGCTGTAAAGAATTATCTTTTCTGTTAAAGGACTTCCTGGTTTTGTACAGCAAATGACTGCATGCACAAAGTCCTACAAAGAAAAGAATATACATTTTTTCTTAGCGCTGTATTTTAAGTTAAAGAGAAATTACTCAAAGGGTGGGGCTTCTGACTTTGTGTGATTTTATCTTGCTTTTAAATGAGAAACAGTGCTCCCTGTGGGACCAGAAATCTGGTGCAGAAATATCTTTTCCTGTAAGAGATGAGATTGAAATCGTAGGAGAGCTGCCACTCTGTGATGTCTAGATGTCCAGCCTCCTTTTACTTTTCTATTTTTGTCTTATAAGGTGTCCTGGTGTGATGTTAGCTCTCCTTTCTGTCATCTTTGCAGGTGTAAGAACTGTCTTTTCTGTTGTTAATTAATATAGACCTCGGCCCAACGCTGTCTTCCAGAGGCATTTGCCAGGCAGGGAGTCCCTGTGTGGAGTTGAGCTGTTGTCTTTCAATGCATTTGTTATGAACAAATAGGGTTGACATGTTCTTTGAGAAGTATCTTTAGTAAATGTGTTTGTTACTTCCAGCAGTTGTTCTGTGGGGTTTTTGTGCAAGATCAGGATGCATGTACGTACCTGTACAGTTGTTCAAAGTGCCTTTCACTGGAGGTCTGACACTACAACTTCCCTCATTTCAGCTTGAATGCAATGATATTGTCCTCTTCTGGCGGATACAGCGAATGCTGGCAATTACAGCAAATACACTGAGGCAGCAGCTTACTAATACAGAAGGTAAAGCCCACAGTGAGTTATTGGAAATTAAAACATGTTTTACAAAGGTTTTTTTTAGCATTCCTCTAGCTGCTTGTTCCTTCCACGCTTAGCGTGTCTGGCTAATCTTTGTGTCCTGGTTGGGTAATTAAAGGATACACAGTAAATAAAAATTGATATTTAATTTATATTAATTTCAAATTATTTAATTAGGACGATTAATGATTTAACAGCATCAAATTAGAATGATTTAATGTGAAGGGCGTGGCAAATAATTGAGACACTTTCCAGCTTAAAATATTTTCAACTTACGTGATGCCACTTGTAATTTTCTTCTTCCAAGCAGAAAGAGTTTCAATAAGTAGTAACTACATTCTTCTTTCTGAGTTTAATATTGCTGTGTTCCTTGATTTAAAAATGTTTGGTATAAAAAAGAAATCAATTGTAATATGTAATGACAGTTGCAAAAGCATTATCACTCCCTTTTTTTAATAGTAAGGCGCTTAGAGAAGAATGTAAAGGAAGTGCTTGAAGATTTTGCTGAGGACAACGAAAAGAAGGTTAAGCTCCTAACTGGCAAAAGGGTCCAGCTTGCAGAGGATCTCAGTAAGTAGTCTTCTGGAGCTAGGTTGAAGTGAAACAAATTCTAACCTACCTCTCTCTTTAAGAGTGGGAAAGTAAGGCTAAGAACACCTGATGCTATGTGGGCCATTCATGTGCTTGCATTTGATAAGTATCACAAATGGGATTCCCCTACTAAAGGTGGACGTGGTTGGTAAATGTGATAGAAGAAAATATACGCTAGATTTAAGTTCACTGTTAGCTTGAATATATTGCATCATTGCATTGAAAAATATAGTTACAGCAATGTTGTAAAGAGTAGCTCCTGTTTTTACAGTGCAGTATGGTTAATCTACACCTCCACAGAACTGTCTCTGGGTGATACAGTTCTTGGCTGTGTAAGGAGGTTTTGATTACACCTGTTTTTACTTGTTGGGTGCCTTTCCCAGATTCTTTGCTGGAAATGCCCTTGACTTACTGGTCAGCTGGTTTTAGTCCTTATATGCAGAGCAATACCTGTCAGCCTACTAAGCTGAAACGGCTGTTACACTGAGGCATAACAAGGAAGAAAAGCTAGCAGTTCTAAGAGGGACTACAGTAGTACAGTGATTTGAGTCACTCAGGGAGTGTTAAGGGAGTGCTGATGTTAATATATGCAGGTTATAAACAGTGAAAGATTTTAAGAGGACAGTTCATACATGGGTGTTGCTCCACCTGACAAATGTCTTGTTGCTTTGATGCTGGCTGTTGCTTTTTATTTTCCTGAGCAACTATCTATGCAGATCAAAACTTGCTAATTTTAATTTACCTTTAAATATGCTGTGTTTCAAAGCAGTGTAAACAGAACACTAAAACAATACATAGTATTTAAGTTAACCTGGCTTTGTTTGGCACTGAAGTTGGCTTAAATTTTTTTGCGTTGTCAGTTTTGCTTCTTACCAGCATCAGGAATAACCTTCCTTTTCAAAGCAGTAACGACTGGAGCTTTTGTTTTATAAACTCAGGCTAGACCTCTAGGAATGCCTTGTCTGTGTGATGAGGTATCCGTGTATGTATGCATCAATTTTGGAGTGTGCATTTTTAAAATTATTATATAGCTAAAACACCATCATCACACTGTATTTCTTTTAGATTCAGGAGCTCGCAGATCCTGGGTACGTTTTTCTAATGAAATAATCATTATTCAGTGCAAAACGATGTATGATGACATGTTCTGTTTTATTGCACCTACGGGAAGATTTTAAAAGTGCCACTGCTTAGCTCTGTAGTCAAATCAGCAATGTTCTCTCTACTTTCTGCAAGCTTTTATTGCTAAGTGGTTATAATTTTTATGGGCAAATGACAGGGAAGAGGGATTTCTTTGCTGTTCCCATGGTGACTAGAGTGCTTGTCTGTGCTGCAATTTTTTTATACTCCTGAGACAAACTTTGAGAGCATAATGCATTGAACCCTCAGGTGGCTTTACGAGTAATTTCCTTCGTAGAGCATTCAGTGGTGATCAGAACTGTGGTTAAGGAAAGAAAATCCTCACTCCCGCAACACACATTTGTAAAGTTCTTGTACTTTAATTAGGAATGGAATGGAAATGATCTCCCGTGTCATGAAGTTCGCTCTCCCTCTGTTGCAGGCAGCTGTGTTTATACAATCCAGCTCACTCATTTATCTTGAGCTCCATCTTTAAATCAGTTAACTTTTGGGGGCACTCTATTCTTACTGAAAATCTGTTCTACTATATCGTTCTTCCAATGCTTACAAACTTGTCTTTTAATTTCCAGGGTAATTTCGTTAATATGAGGCTAAGATCAGCTTCCTGATTGGAAACTATAATTACAAAAAAATTCTTTAAAGACCTGAGGTTAAGATGCTTCCTTCTGATATGGCAGCCGTGTCGTACTTCCATCTGTCAGTCCTTTAACGTTGAACACTGGATGTGTTTTACTGTTTGTTCAACATACTGGTTGATGGCAAACTGTTTCTAGCATGGTGACTCAATCTCATAATGAGAGCCCACACAAATCCCGGAACTTATTTGAGCAAGTTTTGTCTGTGTTCTACATCCTGGACTGGTATTTCAGCCCTGTCTTCTTAAGGATTAATAGGGTTTTGAAAGAGTCTTGCAATGGGTGGATCCCAGAGTAATATCCCTGGCAGTGAGCAGGTATGGGTACTTAAGGAAAAGAATAAGAACAGGTTAAACATACAGCAGTACTTGTTAGATGCTGAAAGAGCAGACCAGACAATCTGTGGTTCCAAGATTTCCTAATCCTGAGGTAATATCTTTGTGATTAATAGCCCTTCATGGATTTCTTTTTCCTCCTGTGAATTTCTCTAATTGCTTTTTGAACTCTTATAAACTTTGGCATCTGCAACATCCTGTGGCAATTAGTTCCAGAGTTTAACTACACATTGTGTGAAAAAGTACTTCCTTTTGTTTGTTTCTGAGCCACCTGCCAGTTTCATTTGGTTCTCCCTCGTTCTTGCGCTGTGAAAAACATTCAGTAATCTTTCTCTATTCAGTTTTTGTCTACTTATGACTTCATACACGCTTATGCTACCAGCACTTGCTCTTCTTTTTCCTGAATTGAAAAAATCCTCATTTGTGTAGTTGCTCGTTGCAAGGACATTGTTTCATCATTTCAATCAGCCTTGCCACTCTTTTCCCCTTTTTAGTTCCACTAAACCCTTTTTGAATTGAAAGAGCAGAACTGCACGCAGTATTAGGGCTGTACCTGCATTCTGCACTTATGCAGCTGTATTACAGTTCTTTCTGGTATTTAATCTGGTCTTTTACTAATAATTCCTCATAGTTCATTTCCTTTCTTGACTTCTGAGCAATGAGATGATGATTGTGTTGGCTACCTGCTGCAACTCCGTGTTCTTCTGTGAGAAATAACAGCCAGCTCAGCATCAGTCAGCCTAGTCACTTTCCTTGCTGTGTTTTAAAACACATCTGAGATTTTTTTTCTTTGTTTTTCTGAGGATGTGGTAACAAGGAAACTTCTCTCTGTTAGACCTCTGGTTGGGCACTTCGGGCATACTGAGCCATTGTAGGAGCCTGGTTTAATGTCGCTGTCCGCAACCCCCCTCACAACTCTGGTGCAACATTAATGCTGAAGTTCTCCACTGAAGTTGTCTGACAGCTGAAAGTCATAGCCAGGTCTTAAACCACATATTGGATGGTCTTATCAGCAACAACAAGACTTACATTTGCTTTCCAGTTGGCAGATGCTTCTTGCTTTTGCGCACTGCCAAAGGACAAAGCATTTTGATTTGAAACTTATGTTACACACAACTTGGTGTTTTCCTGTATGCTTAGCTAAATCAGTATCTTAAACACACTGTGTGCTGGGTGGTTCAGTAAGAAACAAAATAGGGTAGAGGGAGCTAAAAGTATTATGGCAAACATGAATATTTTGAAGGAAAATTTCCACTTGTGAAAATACCTCCTGTCAGGACTGCCCTGTTCGTATTGCAGGCTTTCAGGCATTGCTGCTGGCTGGATACAACATCCAGTATGTAATGGTGGCAAACTTCTGTCCTTCGGCTGTGTTGTACACAAGCGTGTATAGCTGTACATGAAGCTTTTTCACTTCTAAAATTCTGCTTGATTTATGCATTTTAAATATCAGTTACTCTTTGTTAGGAGTATTTTAGAAGGTGAGTCCATCTTGACTGAGTTTGTAATGCATTTAGAACATGGGTATGTCTTGAATCTATCAGTAATGTTTTATATTTGCTAGATTATATGTGTTGCATGGTTTTGTGATATTCTAACTGTTTAACTTTTCCAAAGTGACTGACGTGAAATATTCAAGCAGACTGCCTCTGAAGTTACTGAAAGGTTATATATTTTAAATACATTTAAAATGTATTTTATTCCTGCAGAACTTGTTAGAACTGTGAAAATTCTGGCATTTCCTGAGCTTCAGGGCCTTTTTGATGGCAATGCTAAGGACGGTTGATTACTTACATGATTCTTTCTGACATCAGACCATCTCTACTAGTTTGAAAGAGCTATATGCTTCTGCTTTTCAATAGTGGGCGAGATGTTTTCTTCAGGGGAAGAAAAAAGAACATAAATGTCAGAAAATTTGATTTCAAGATAAAAGTGTGTCGTCTTTACGCTGTTTTATTCTTAACAGATATGACAGGGTTGTAATTTTAGTTCAGGGCTCTGCAGTTCAGAGCAAAACTGACAAGGTGGATAAAACTTAACTTTCTGTAGACCATTTAACATGGCCGCTTTTGTTGCTGTTGAACTCCCTGTGCAGGGCTTCCCAGAACTACCCAGCTGTTTTCAGCATTCTGCTCTGCTGGACTCGCTTCTCTTCTATTGAAGGCCAAAGGAAACTTTCTCATTAGCGTGAACGTTGTACAGCAGTTAAGTTGCTTTACAGCTTTCCAACGCAAGATGGCAATGAGCGGTCTTTATAGGAGTGAGGAAGTTGAGCATGGCAGCAGGGCTGGTGCCAAGCCTCCCATCTCTGGTTACCCTTTCTCTGTTCTTGATGCGCGAGTGTGGCATACACAGTGGGCGTTTGTTTACACAGTGGGCATTTGTTGCTTGGATGTTAGCCTTTTTCATCCGAGGGGGAGATGCATTTGCCCAGCCTTATTCCTTCTTGTTTTCTACTCTCTGATGTTTTATGTGCTTATCTACGTAATTTACATAACATTTACAAATATGGTAAGAGGTGGACATTTTTCTCAGATAATCCTCGTTAGCAAATGCACAGCAAATTTTATTTAGTAACGAAGCCTGCTGACTGTTACAGTCTGAGTGCTTCAGCCATTTGGGAAAGTGAATGGGATCTTCCAGCATTGTATCCTAAACATAAGCTACAAGTATCTGCGTTGCAGTGGCATTTACAAAATGCTAGGTGGTGCACATGTATATTGAATACCTACAGTAAATCCTAATATCAGGCCATCAGCAGGAGCTTTGCTGTTTTTACTTCACTAAAGACAAAATATTTTACCAAGCCTAAGAAAATATACGTGCTCTATCTTGCCTTATTTCCTCTTCTTTATTCCCTTCAGACAGCTAAGGTATGAGTGTTCTAAAGGCACTATTTGTGAAAAAATGTGATTTTTGCACAGGATGATCTCACGGAAGGCTAGTACATGCAAAGCATCTTTCCTAGATCATCCAATATCCTATTTCCTCACAAGCTTAAAAAAAAAAAAACACATCCCTGAATTATAATGCACATGGTTTTATACATGTGGGGAAAGTCATTGCAGAAAGCCTGGGGAAATTTGATCCTAAATTTACTGGGTTTGAATGTGAAGGGGTCAGCCTGCAAGTTCATTTGTCAGTAACAGTGACACCTGTACAGGTGTCCTGGGCTAGCAGAGACTTCGTTCTGCACAAAAGCCTTTTGAAACCTGTAGGTAGTGAGCCCTCACATGAAGAAAAGGCAGTTCGTAGCTTGGGGCCATTTGTTTGAATTCTGTCATACATTTTTAACTTGTGATAATTTGTGGAACTTAATTTATTTTCAAGACAAAGCGTATAAAAAACTAAACAGATCAGTGTTATAGTAAAATACTTCTGAGTTATATATCTAAAGCCATTGCTTCAATATCACCACATAAAGTTCTCAAGGTACTTCTGTTGAATCCATGATAGCTGAATATAAACCTTGCAGTTGTACGTGCTGCATTCTATTTTGCAGACTGTCTTTGACCTCAAACGATTTAATATCATATATATGTGTGTAACCAACTTTAATGCAGTTAGAAAGCTGGCAGTATGTCTGGTACTTCCATGTGAAAGCTGGTAACTCAGAATCTGGGATTTCTGTGCTGTGTTTGGCTGAGCAGGCTCTGTGGCTGTTGCTTGGATTTAAATCAGTTTGCTCTTACAGGTCATCTTTTTTCGTTATGCTTTTATGCAAAGTTGAGGACAAAGTGTGTGAGCAGCACTTTGCAGACAATGCCTTGCTCTGTGATTGTGTCTTTTTCCCTTTCATTGCTGTTAGCTGCAGAATAAAATGCTGTGTGAAACTAATACTATATTGTGGTCATTACTGTAGTCTAATTAAATTTCAGTCTCTTGAGATGACTGTCAACAGTATTTTGATTTTTACCTCTGTCCTACACGACTCTGTTGATTACATATGCCCTTGACTTGGCTTTGTCTTAGCTTTCTAATGCCTTTACTTCTGTTTTCTTTGCTGTTACGAGCTTTACATTTTTTTAAGAGGTTAAAAGGTTTCATGGGGGGAAAAGCTCAGCTGTAGGAGGAAGGTTCTGCTCTCAAATGGGCAGATCTCAGATAATTTCCCCTGGAAACCAAAGGGCAAAAGGCCAAAAAGCTGTTAGTAGTCCTTACACCAGTGTTTAAGGTGCATGTTCAGAAGCAACATAGTTTTCAGTGTGTACAAGAGAGAAAAAAGGTGTAATTTTGAAAATGCTGACCGTAATGCTCAGATGTCATTCATAACTATTGCTTGGGAAGCTACTTAAGGAAAACGTGGTCGCTTGACAGTTGTGAGATGTTTCATGTAAGTGGCAGCAGTCTTGTTCAGCTCCATTCAGCTGGTTGTGGCAGGGTGCTGGCAGGAAGCACGTAGTTCTGGGCTGACCCTGAGCTGACAGAAGTTTGCACAGGAGATGCTGTGGTCTTATATCCAGACAAAAACAGAGGGGCCACTTCTCCCTGGGAGTCATCAAATGCAACTCCAGTGTGTGCAAAGTAGCTGCTATCTTCAGTCCCCTGCCAGCAGCTCCTACCGGGACGCTCCATGGCCTGCATCTTATCAGAGGCAGACTGTCACTTAGAAAACGTTCATTTCTGCCTAAATCTCAATCGGTCAACTAAAGTGCTCGTGTGGGCCATGTGTGTCAACTGAGTTCAAGCTTGTTGTGATGTCAGCAGCATGCAGGTGGCAGCAGGACTGCCATGCTCCATTTGAGTCCTATATGGGAGGACCTGGGGCTCTGTGATACATAGTCAGGGGCAGTGTGCTTGGAATTTGGTCAGTGTGGCCATCCATGTCTTCCATTTCCCCTGCCTTTGAATACAGAAGTCAACTAAAATGCATCCTATTATTTTTAGTAGATGTGTTTCGGTTCTTTTTTTCCTTTGAGTTCTGGGGCAGCTGCATGAGACTGAAGAATTAAAACCAGAAGAATGTGTAGGATGGCCTCTGTCAAAACGCAGATAAGGTAGTTCCTGCTTTGTGTCACAGCAGAAAGTGCTTTAAAAAAGCTGCATCTTCTCAGAGAGGGAAATAATCCTCCAGGGAGAACATCCATCACTTGTAAACCTCCTGTGATGGAGTGATGGTTTACTTTACTTAAGAATCCCGGATGACCAAGGTCTGCTGTGATTTCGTAAAGTTATTGATGAAGAGTTAGGCTCTGGTGTCCAGGTTCTAAAACAGGTCCTTACGAAGTTCAGCACATTTGTCACTGACTAAGTGAAGCCTATCACTTAAAGCTGACATTGAAAAATAATGATAAACCGCTACATGAGTAATGACATGTTTAATGCCTGCTCATCTAGACCTGTGCCTCAACCCATGCCTCTTGTACTTGAGGGTCATTCTGTTGTATGCCAGATTTAATTTTTTTCCTAAAATGCCCTTAGTGATGCAAGGATCAGGACACGTAATTGGTGGATATTTTCTTTTTAATACTGGCTGTTTGAGAGTAGCTATTAATCAAGTTGTAAGTACTTATTGTGGGGAGACTGCTATTTGTATAAATGCAGAATGTTAAACTAAGCACTGTAGGTGTGTGTTTGGTATGAGTATGTAACTGTGGAGTGCAGCATTCACATCTCCAAAAGCTGGAGAAATCAATGTAGCGATTTTTCATGTTGTTGTACATTCTGCTTTGCTTCTAATGTGCAAGTCTATATAAAAGCTTAAAGAAATATATTTTTTCTGATAGTGATTATGGCAAAATAATAAAATAATAACTGCCCAGCCTGCTTTCCCCTTAAAGCTCACTTAAAGTTTCTGACTACCAAAACTGAAATTCAGTGTTCTTAGGATCTAAAAATTATCACAATCTCATTTTCCAACATTATTTATTAGAATTTCACATAAATATTCCTGATAGCATATTAGATCATTATCTAGCTAACTACTGGTTAATTTTATTTCGGGTGGAGAACTGACATATATCAGTTGTTTATACTGTTAAAGTTTTATAGCTAAACTCAATGGTAACCTTTACGTAAGCAACTTAGTTTTATAAGTAATACAGCTGTATGTGTCTTTCTGCATCAACTGGAAAAAAGCAAACACCGCTGGATGAATCACTGGGTAATATTTCTGATCTGCCTCTATTTTCTACTTTTTGCCATTTCGACCCCAAATAATGAGTATCGTTGTGTTTGGATTCATTCAAAGTCAACGGTTTTGATTTTGAAATGAGAACTTTGTAGGTCTGATTCAAGATGTGAGTCTGTTTTATGAGGTTTCTTTGTCATTCTGCTATTAAGATCCTTCTAGCTGTCCACTAAGCAGCAAAACTAAATTCTGTTGGAAGATTGAGTTGTTAGCACGGCTTTAATTAAAAATCCAATGTAGAGACAGGAGACTGGAAGGAACCCAAGTCTTACCTTGCCGTTGCAGACATCATACCTCTCATAAACTTGATTATTACCTTTATTAAGCTTCATTTGTACATTAAGCTCATGTTAATGACAATCTAGAAATGTATACCAGTCTGTGACCTTACATCATGCTTTGGAAATATTTAGTTTATGTTCTGTAGACAGGTGGGACTTACATGTAATAACTTGTAGAAACACATAAAGTCAGAAGTCTGCGTAGCTGTCACTTCTGCTTCGGCCGCCTACCTCAGTTTCATGTGCTCCTGCCCTGCCAGGCACAGGAGGACTTCGTGCTCACCAGTCTGAAGAGCGCTGGGGACTGCTCCAAGAAACACAGTGAGCTTCTGTTCTGCTTGGCTGAGGCAGGGGAAATGTGTTGCTGCAGCAGTTTCATTAAGTTGCAGAGGTCTCGCTTGTGAATCTGGGGCAGCTGTAGGTCAGGACACTGATTGATTGGTAGCCTACAATTTCATCAACACAACACACAATTTCTGTTCCTGGTGCTTAAAATGCTCAGTGCCTTGTAAAAATAGCTGAAGTGTCTTTTGGATTAAGTTCTCTTTTACTGCCATCTGGTTCCCTTTAGTCTGAACTTAGTGATGCTCTTTTCTACAGGTAGCCGATAGCTTTGTTCAGATACAATAAGCAGAATGTGGTATTAATACTTGCAACAGGAGCAACTTCAGTGATGACAACTTTGATATTTATTTTTATTTTTTTCCCTGTCTAAAATGACCCGAGGCTAAGATTTTATTAGAGCAGACTAAATACACAATCTAGCCAATCCTTTCCTGCTCTAGCAGCTGCAAGAGGGAGAAGAACAATTTTCCCCTCACAATGCCTTTGTAGAAAGCAGTTTCCCTGATGTTTTCTCCTGTTGATGCCACACTAAAGGAGACTTTCAGCCAGGACTGTTACAGATAGAGTCGTATCTGTGGAGCTGATGTTCTGACTAACTCCTGGAGATCTTAGTAGTGGTATTGAAAGAGTATGTCTAGTGAATTCTCTTGTTCTAGCTTTTGAAATGAATATCTCTGAAAGAACACTGAAATGATCAGCTTAATTTATTTTATAATGAAAGCATCTCTCCTGATGCACTTCAGTAGTGAGAGCGTGTTCCTGTCCTCCTCCTTGACTCTCTGGGACTGATAACTGGAGTACACTGATTGTAGATGCTGCACAGATTAAAATGCCTGTAGTCTCAGGATGGCAGTGGGATTTAAAGCAAGCAGAAAAGTTATCAGCGTCTCTGAATATAAAGGTAGAGAGATTCCTAAAGGGGTGATTTATAAACATATTTAGAAAGTTTCTGCATCTGAATTATCCCATTCCACTGGGAGTACTTTAAAATCAGAACTTATGGAAATAATTCAATTCAGCTGTCTGTAAATTCAATCACAGATTGCAGTAGGTATAGGAAACACTGTCACCATGAAGGAAAGCATTGGTTCGCTCCTTCATTCAGTCTAACCACTTGTAACTGAAGGCTATGCTAGCTGTTTTCTGCAAGTTTGCATTTTAAAAGTTGTATATATTTATTGATTTGTGGATTTACTATATGAACCATTACAAATTCCATTTAAACTTCTCAAAGTTTTGCAGTGCTTTATTACACTAATGAGCTACTTGTTTAAGAATCATTTGCGTGATTCATCCTCCTGCTCAGCCTTTTTATAATAAAAGTAGATGCTGAAACTCCTGACAAACCAATATTTATAACAGTTTGACAGCAGGATGAGGAACAGTGTTTGTCTTTATAACAGCTTAAAGAAAAGGCCTTTCCAGCACCCAGCCATGCAGTTACAATCTTGACCTCTTTCTTATGCTGGGAACATACATACAGCAGACAAGCAGCACCTCCCGTGTGTTTTCTTGACCCCTTGACTGTCCATTCACTTCCCATCTGTTTTGCAGCCTTAAAGGAACAGAGGGGGCCCTCTACTTATAAATCTGTCTTTGCAGCTGATAAATGATGTTCTCTCTCTTTAAGGGCAGCCTGGGTGGTTTTGCCTTTTTTTTTTCCCCCTCTTAAAATTTTAGCTTTCCTCTTGTCCTCATCCAGAGGAAAACACGGTATGTGAACAAGAGGAAACTGGCAAAAAAAATGTGATGGGTAGTTTCAAAGGATTTTCTAAACTTCAGCAGGACGTGACCCTGCAACGAAGGGTGACTTATAGGAGCTGTTAGGCTGCGGTTGCGAGACAAGAGAAAGCATGTTGATGCAGGTCCTGTAACAGTGGGCATTTTTAGAGCAGCTTTTAGTGCGTTGCCTCTTACTGCTTCAAAAAGAAGTGTGGCTTTTGCGCGGCCTTTAGAAAACTCAGGAATGCAGTGCAAAAGGCTGAACTTGGAGTTGGTTTTTTTCAGTTCTCCACCTGGCTGTGCACAGGGGGTTGAGTACACGTGTGGGATCTGTGACTTAGGTAGCCCTAAGCTGGAATTCAGCTTTCAATAGGAAACTGTGGATCCATGTTTCCAGTTTTTAATAGTGTGCTTCTGGGCATTCTGGTGAAATCTGACTACAGACCGGGCTTTCCTTTTTGCTGGAGGAAAGATGATGCATTCACAGCAGTAAATTCTAGATTTTTGCCTTTATGGTTAATTAACCATAACACAGAAGTAGCATAGCAAGCAGTGGCAATGTTTATAGGCAACAGAGGGATTAAGAAAGAAAGATTGGATTAAAAAAAAACCAACTGAACTGTAACCAAAACCCAGAGCATAATATCAAAGCCACGTAGACATTAGTTGGAGGTAGAAATCACTCTGCTGTAGAACAGGAGGATTTACAGTGAGGCATTAACAAATGTTATCATGCTTTTTCATGCTATATTCTGCATTGAGATACAAAACAAAGATGGATCTCTGTCCAGAAAGAGTTTACTATTTTTTGTTATGCTGCAATTGAAAATTGATGCCATATGGGCAAACTTGTAAACAGGGGACAGGGAAGCTTTTTGTTTTGCCTCATATGATAAAATACTCAGGCAGCTTCCTCCAAGCAGCAGTGCAGGGAGACATGATTTTTCTTTTAAAATGCCATGCTAAACCCATTTCTTATTTACATCTAAGCACATATGTTTTGAATGTCTGAAAATTCATTTATCTTTAGAAGCATAATCAAGACCAATCTTGTGGAGAGAGGCTGCATCTCTCATTAAACCAATTAATGCAGTTGGAAAGTATATTTTTTCTTGCAACTTAAAGCCTTGTTGGAATATGTCAGTAACATGCTTCACTTTCATAATTTGTTTAATATTATTTTGAGATTACTTGGCCTTACCTCAGGAGCTTTGTTTGATGCCTTATTTTAGCTGTTTCATGTTAGCAGTGATTCCCTGACCTCTGCACTGTTAATTGGTAGATAATCTTAGTTATAACAGGCTGCCATCAGTGACCGTGCAGTCCTTGTAAGAATGAATATTTGAAGAGGTTTTCTTCTGACCAGCTTACAATATTAAGAAAAGCAAACTCTATCTGTGAGTGTGGGGCTTTTTTGTGTTCACAGCATATCCAAATCCTAATTACAGACCAATTAGTCTGGGTTCGAGCCTTTTAGATCTAGTATCACAGGATTAATGAAGAGAAAGTGAATGGGTAACAGTATCGTTTCATATGGAGATAAGGATAAGACTGAGCATGAATAAGGATCTCATGACATCCGAGAAAAGAATTTCCTCATTCTGTCAATGAAGTTTTATGGGATATGGTGAGAGGATTATGGGAATATTCATGACCAGATCAAGAGGCATAAGGAGTTGATGTATGAACCAGCTTATCTTTTAGGTAAACACAGGGTAAATGGGAAGTACAATAGCCATTCATTGCCCCTAGGCCTGTGAATTTCATTGCTCTGAAGATGGAAACACGTTCGGTTACAGTTGTTCTGTGTTGCTACCATTTGATTTTTGGATCACTTATTAACAGGTGGCAACTTCATCTCCGCTTTAAAACTGTCAAAGATGCTGTGCTCTTTCTAGACGCTATGGGTAACAACAGGCAATGTTTAAACTTGTGAAGCACCATATAATAAGACAGTAGTCCTTCCAGCCTACTGGAGCGTTGCATAAAGGTACTGGTGTAATTGAGTATGGTACAGAAATCATGTGCTAGCAACTGAATGCTTTTAATCCAAGGTTTACTTCATGGAAAAAGTATCACAGTACATGGAAGGAGCATTTTGTCACTTAGTTTGTCTTTTAATTTCCTTGTGCAGTATTTGTGTCTGAAACCCAACCGATATTCTGGGTTGGATGTGTTCGTACTCCTGTAAATTAGAGCACATTTTGTTTTCAGGAAGGCTTAAGCCAGTAATATTTTGATCAAGTTGTCAATGAAAACGATGCAAATTTGGGTACACAGTTTCTCTATTTCACAGAGAAGTGAATTGCATTCAAAAGCTTCTTTAAATAGAGGCATATAGCCTCACATAGTGCTGGTAAGCCTATTGACCACTACCCAGAAGGGCAGACACTCCGCTTCTACTCTTTAGAAAACTGCCAAGCATTTATATTTACTGGTTTATTAAGGTGTGCACTGTCAACGCATAACTCTGCTATTGCCCCATTTAAAAAGTAAACAAATTTAGCAAACTGTTTCTTGGTGCTGCTGCAGGAGTACAATGCTAGCTGCTGCTGCAGGAGGCTTGCTGCTGCTAGGAGGATGATGCTTACTGCTGCTGCAGGAGGCTTGCTGCTGCTAGGAGTACGAGGCAGAGCGTGAGGAACTGCCACTATTTGGCAGTCACTGTAACTGTTCTTTCTTAAGAATAGCTAGCATGTTTTTTCAAAGTATTAAATTACCTCGAGACCTCATAATTATTACAGTTAAGCCATCATTTCAATTCAGTCCAAGTATAAAAACTAATAAAGTACTTGTAATATGGAGGCAGTTTTAGTGTGTCTGTTCCCTGAACAAACACAGCTGATTCAGTGCACTTTAGTGGAATAAATATTTGGTATCCTGTTATTTTAATATGCCCTAATCAGAAAACTAAAATAGCTTTTGTTGGCACAAACCTTTATAAAGGTGATATAATTAGAGATTTTTGCTAATGCTATTAATTTTCAAGACTTTAATATTACGTTAGCAAGTGGTTGAGGAGGGAAAATATTTGCATTTAATACTGCTAAATCCCTTTGCTTTAACAAAGTCGATGGCTTGATCAATGTAAAAAGCATATTTGGGGGAAAATGTATCAGTTTTTATATATATAGTAACTATATACACGTAATATCAAAGCGATTAAGAGCACTAATCTAATGAGATCTGATCTCCTGTTACCACTGGGAACTGCTGCTCAGTTTTGGAGAGGGAGATACAGGATTAATAACATCCAAAAATGGGTTGACTCTGTCCAAAGTCAAAGCGTGGTTTTTTTAATGCTAGTTTTATAAGCAATGGCAGAGCATCCATGTTGTGAGCTGTGCTATGTAGCTGGCTAAATAAATGCCATAGTGCTGTTGGCTTTGTTGCAGAATAGGCTTACATACTGACATGTGAAAAAAAAAATACCCATGTTTTTACTTTAAGAAGATAGCAGTTCTTCAAATTGACTTCGTAGGGATGCAGTGATCATGGGATTGTTTTTATTCCATTGTCAGCATTCAAAGGTTATGTTTGTGAACTGAATCAAGGCTGCTTCTGGTAAAAATCAGCTACTGCTGTTCCACAGCTTCCAAAAATACAGCTTTCACCCTCGTGCTGTAACCTTTACTTAATAGCAAAGCAGGCAGGTGCTCTGTGGTAGTAGATAAGCAGTGCTGGGGAAGGGGACTCTGAAGTGCTGCAAGTAGAAGGGGTTTGCCCTTCTAAACACTGTACCATAAGGGCGGAAGTCCAAGGCCTCTTCATTCCCCTGCAGGCTGTTTTCCATCTTTTATGTCAAATTCCAGTTAAAATTCTCCACTTCTACAAGATCAGGGCTATGGGATTTTGTTGAGTTTTGCCGCTATTACTCCTCTAAAATGGGTTCAGCATTATCTGTGGGATTGTCACTTGGTTACTAGAAGAACCTTTCAGTTCCCTTGGGTACATTCCTATCGCGTTCCTGTTTGAGGCCCTATTTTCCTGCCCCCCCCATAATGTTTATGTATCCTATTTTTGAGGATGTCAACTCTGTTTCCTTTCTGTTTTGCTGTTACTTCAGCTCAGCAAAGCCCATTTACAAATATGGTATTGATAAAGAGAAGAAAACGTTAATAGAATATATAAAAGTTTCATAAAAGGAAGAAAGAAAAACTCAAAACTTTTATCTCACAGAAACTTACAGCTCTAGTCCAGTAGCATTTTTGTCTTATGGGGGGGGAACATTTCTTACATGTTTCTTCTCTCTAACTTATTTTTGTGTATCATAATGCTTCCCCCCATTCCCTCGTGCTCCTGACCTGTGCTTTTTTCATGGCTGTAATCACACGCAGAAGAAGCTTCAGTGAGGATGTGGTGAGAGAGAAGCAGGAAAGCTTGCAGGCTCTCAATTCCAGCTAGGTTCTAAACCTTGCTTCATAAGCAAGTAACAAGTGGTAACAAGTATTGAATGGGACTGGGAGAAGAGTGGATGAGAATGCCTAAAACTCTGTGTTTTTCCCGATCCCTGTTGCCTTTTTATTAGTGGTAACTGTTTGCAGTTGTGTTCTAGTAATGCTTTTGTAAAGAAATAAGCTCCCAGCTTTATTGTTTTATATAAAATGAGGCTCTGCCCACATCCATCTAGTTACTGCCCAAATAGAAGGAAATAAAGTGTAAGCCTTAAACATTCTTAATACTGTGCGTGCCCTTTTGTATAGGGGTGTTGAATATTGATGTTTGCTTCCCTGAAATTCTGCCTGATGGAAGGTCACTGGCTTTTAACTCTTCTTAGAATGATTAGTGGCGTTTGTGACACTTGCTTAGGGAATTGTCCCTATTCCCCACAGTGTAGCAGGTGTAGGGTAGTTGTGCTGTGCGTGACCTCATGGAAGCTTCAGTCTTTTGAAATACAAGTATAGGATTTCTTTTCTAATGTAAGATTGCTTTGGGAAACTTTAGAGGTATTAATAAAGCATGATAATCGTGAATCGTGTTTGCAGAAGCTCTTCAGAGGGGACTGTTTCTTTTCTTCTGATGTGGGAAAATGGAAGTAGCTCGATGTTTTAATTACAATCTCTTTCATTCCTCCAGAAAAAGTTCGGGAAATCCAGGAAAAACTTGAAGCCTTCATAGAAGCCCTCCATCAAGAGAAATAGATTGTCACGCAGGTAATCATGTGCAGATGGTAAAAGAATTAATACCATTTCTTCACTGTTCAGTACAAAATAATTATTCGTGTCTCTTGGATGTATTTGCATACAGACTTTGTGAATTCCTTTCTGTTTTGTTCCAGTGCCCGGCTGCTGCTGCTGCTTGCTTCTAACATGTAAAATTATACTTTCAGCTTTTATGCTACAGGCAGATATGAAACTTAACAGGAGTACAATTAATGGCTAGTTGTTCAGATTTGGTTTCTCTCGGTTCATTATTTCTTCCTATGTTAAGAGACAGTCTGTAACAAACTGGAATGAAAATTAAGGAAGCAATTTTCTTGCCTGTAAAGCGTTTTGAAATCTCTTCTTTATAGGCACCATATATTGTAAACAAAAATCATACGCACTTCGATCACTTCTAGATTTCATTGTCCAGTACTAATTCTCGAAAACAAAGGCCTGAGGGCTCTGATATATTTGCACGTTTTAAAGTCTCCTCTTTGTTTCAGCAGCAGCTTAACACAGGAATGCAGACTTCTCGAGGATACCGTGCGCAAAGAAGACTGAACAAAAATGCTTTCGTGTCCCATTCTGTATCTTACCTTCTGGGGGAGCATTGTGAAATGTTGGAGAAGAAAGAAAATAATGGCTCCTGGGATTGAGAAACTCAATCAAAACCGGCCTGTTCTTTTTAATTTTTGAAGCTCAGAGTATGTGACAGAAGAACCTGATTTGTGTCTTGATGAGATAGCCGGGAAGCTTGCCAGAGTTCTACATTTAAGAGTTCTTTTTTTCCTGATAGGAAAAAATGCTTTTGTTGCTGTCACCTGCCTTGTACAGTGGAGCTGGATCAGATTCATAAAGGGATTTTATCTGTTGTCAGTTTCTTGGCTGCAAATGCTCCTAGAAGTCTGACATAAAGTTTTTGTATTTGTGTGTACATTAAAACACCCTTCCAAGTCATGCCATTTCTGTTACGCTCTGTTATTGAAACAGTCTCTGATCACTCTGGTACGGATCTTAAGCATGGTGTTGAGATATTGAGGGGAAATTGTGAACTTTGTTAAACTCAAAACTCTTGAGAGATGTCATTCAAGGAATTCCTGTGCTTTCAAGTGGAAGTGCAGACTGCTGTTCGCTGACACCTTAACAGGTTTGGCTCAGGAAATGATACCAACGGGGGCTTTTTTTTACCAGTTCTTTCCTAATACTTGTTGTTCCTTGGAATCGTGGCCGATTACATTTCATTTCTGCCATTGCACAGACTGATTTCCTTCTTAAATCTTCCCTTTCCAATAGGCACAAAGTAAACTGATTGTGTAAAATGTAGAAAGGTGGCCTGTACAATTCCAACTTGTCCAACCTTCTGAAGTAAAAAAGCGAAGATACAATTACTTTCATGTTTCTAATAGCTACTGTAAGACCAAAATCGCTTTGATATGAATGCTGTGCACAAAGTCCCTCCATAACCACGTGATATCTGTAATGCAATACAGTAAAAATAAAAACTAAGTAGAGTCTTTCTTCTCCTGCATTTTAGTTTTGTCATGGAAATGTCACTTCTGACAGATGTAAGTATGGTATAGGCTCTGTATCATAGGTGCCTGGTGATTAATCACAGCTCTATTTTTCTGCCCACACTTTGCAACAGATGATCTGGATACGCTTCTGAATACTTCTGTGGAAGAAGATATCAGGCTTTACACAATTTGTTTTGAAGCTGTCTCATTATGAAGGTTGAAAAATTGACGTAGGTTTATTTTCCTTTTTGGAAAAGGCCGTTGATTTCTGACCTCCTGGCAATTCAAAGAGAGGAGGCTGACTCTTTTGTAACAGTTCCTGTGCCTGTTTGCTCACAGTGAAAACAATAGAAATTTTGGTAAGATGTTCCCCGTGAATTCAGATAATTAAGTACTTAGGCTATTGTATGAAAACTTAACACAGAGCTATCCCTGAAAAGCTGAGAAGTTAGATATTGCAAGGAGATCCTACTGCTTGGGGATTATTTTTGTTGTTGTTTCAAACTGCTTTTCTGAAAATGAGCTTTTAAGAATGGAGAAATGAAAAAAAGGTTCTATCATCATCGTTCTCTGACGGTAACCTCAGAGATGTATATTTGCACAGTTCCGAAAGAAGATTCCGTAGGCTGTACAGCAAGTGAAGTAAGTCTGTACTTGTGTTAAATTCCTCTTTGTATAAAAAGAATACACAAAACTTTTGCATTTACGTCAAGAGATCACTCAGAAAGTTCTGTGTAATGTAAATGTTGCAAAATATTACATCCAGTGGTCCAGTGTTCATCTCTCAGTGTAATGTTCCTGTAGTTCTAGTTCCGACCTCTGTGCTGCTCATCTAAGACTTAGCATGATGTACTCCATGGAAACTAGGTATTTATTGAGTAAAAATGTAAAGGAAGGAAAAATAAAATGTGGATTTTGAACACAGTACTATTGTACTTAAGAGTCATTTGGGCTTTCTTTTTCTTATTTGTTAAACTGTGAAAAAGCATATTGTTATGGTACTAAAGCATCTGATTCAGAAGCGTTGTATTAGCACCAAGCTAGTGATAATTATATCAAGTGTTTTATTTCAGTATATGAACTAATGATTACCTTGCCATTGAGAAGTGTTGAAGTAAGGGGGCTGCAAGTCTGACCCAGGACCCCTTGGGTCATTTAAAACTCTCCATTCTTGGTAGAAGTTGGTCCTGGAGATGCTCACAGGGTATTTCTGTCAGTGAGCACGTTGCCATGTGGACTCAATCTGTGATGATCTCTCTGTATTTTTGCAGAGTGACAGCAGAAATTATCTTTGAGCTGTTTGTTTTTTTGAGATGCCATAGGAAACGTCCCAGTCATGCCTCTTTACATGGAAGGGGTGTGCACTAATGAAGATTACAGAAAACAGCAGGTAATTAATTTGCCCCCTGTATTTACCTTTAGTTTTCACTTCCTTCGGGTGCAGCTTGTTTGAGAACCTCCTTGAATGAAAAGTCAAGTCTGGAGGGAAAGGAGGGATTTGACTACAAGTCTGATTACAAACTACCCTGGTAGCATGAACTGGTGTATGTCCAGTTATTGCTGTCCCATATATAGACGTGACTCTAGAAGTTTGATTTCCAGGCTAGAAGAGCTTTTATGAACACCAACGGGAATATATTTATTTTTCTATATACCTCAATAACTGGCAAAAAGAAAAAGCTTTCATCTTGGCGTGGAGCTTTCAAGCAATATTAAATCTTAAGTTATTCTGTCACTTTCCTTCATAGGATGCCCTTTTAGTGACTGACCATCTCCAAGGTACTTGTTTTAGTTTTTGATTTCAGTGTAGACAAATTGGATCTATTGTTCTATTTTATAATTAGTTCATAGTCTTATCTTCCCTTGCAGAAATCTTTGCAGGCCAAGTGCTTGTTTTTATTTAGTAAGAGAAATGCACTATAAAGCTCTTGCAAGATGGGTTCTATGCAGTCAGCTAACTCTCACAGCTGTCATTTGTTAGAAGTCTGTGCTCTATATACCTATTACCACAGAGGTGGTTTTTTTATAGGACAAGGCTGTGGTTGAGAATTTTTTAGCCTTTAATATAGCTACAGAAACAAAGGGAGGAGACTGAAAGAAAACAGATTGCAACAATGATCCATGCTGTGGTGCTGGCACGGAAAACACATTTCTGTGTACACAAACATTGCTGACTTCTGCCATCATCTGTGCTTTCACACATCAGAAAGTGAAAATATCCAAGCTGTCATCTTGTAAACAAATGCTAAAAATCACAGGAGTGGTTTTAGACTGTAGAAGTGACCGATGACATACTACTGAAAGTGCTTCTGGAACGGCTCTTGAAACTATCCTGAATCAACACAGGAAACTTCCAGAAGCGTTTTTGGAACTGACTCTAGGCAGGGTTCCTGAGTTAGCCCTGGAAGTTAGCAGAGGAACAAGTCCTAAAGTGGCTCTAGAAGTGATTCTGGCGAGAAAGCTGGGAGTTGGGTCTGGCAGACAGTCACTGTTTCTGAACTGACTGGTGGGTTTCCAGGCACGGTTCTGGAGCTGAATCCAGAAACAAGCCTCCATTGGCTGTGGGATTTATTCTGGAATTAAATCTATTGTTGCGGTTCTAGAGCCAGTTTCTACTGAAAATTTGCTTACTGTACGTAGCTGGAAATGGTTTGTGTTGCAGAACACTGATATAAGGTCCTTTCTTGCTGCTGCTGGGAGTCTGTATGGTCTAGGATAGCTTCAGCAGCAGTGCATCCTAATCTGTCAGTCAGCATCACTTTCTGAGACAAAGATGGATTTCATGTACTATATGTGGTAGTGACGACCAACAAGATGAGCTTTGTTCCAGTTTTTCACCCAAAGAATTTCAATGAGAAGGTTAATCATTTGGATTTAACCATTTCTAATTCATGTAAAGATGTGATGTACTAATTAAAATGGTATTTTATAAAAGTTTTACAACAGGATAGCTAAAATACAGCAGGTAAAGTCAAATACAGTAGATAACATGAGCCTCCTTAGGTTAGAAATCATTTCACTACAGAAATCATAACCAGAAGTCATTTTCACTTTCAAGAAAGCATCGTCCTTGCTAGCCTCACAGAACAGGTGTTAAGCTAACAGTGTGCTCTGTATATTTAAGGACGTCCAAAGCAGTGTTTTGCCTCATCTCCACAAGCCAATTGCCTATGACTTTTAATGTTTAGGGATGGAACATTCATTGCAACCTTCTGTACAATGAGCCTGTTCTGGTTCATGTGAAAATCAACATCCTTTTTTGTGTTGCTGCCTGACAGGATGCTACAATACTATTAGCATTTGCAAAGAGTTTGCTCTGTCTAATAGCGCAATCCCCAGATCACAGGCTGCTCAGTTTGTGTTTCTCTATTATGTGAAAGACACAAAGAAGCTGAAGGCTGGCAAAGGCCTGTCAAATCTTGTAATGTAGCAAGCGACCCCAGAGCTTCATTCTGCTTTATATCATCCCTTGTTCCCCATCCCACCCCTTCCCCTGAATGGGCTCTGAGGTAGGTAAATGAATTCAGCGGTATGGTAGGCGGATGATTCCTTTCTGACCTCATTCCTGTACCATTTGTTTCCAGGCTTGTTGGAAGGAAGGGGACGTATCTGAACCTTTTGTTTCAAATAATTTTCTTGCAGGTTGGGGAGTTAATGCAGACCTTGTCTGAACTCACCCAAGCGGAAAGCGTTCTGGGTACGTGTCCTGACACGCTCGGTCCCTTGGAATTGCCAGATTAAAGGAGAAAGCAGTGAAACGGAATTCTTTTACGTTTGGCATTGCTTAAACACCTGGACGCTTTTTTTTTATGAACGTGTTTATATCCTGTTTCATGCCTTGAAACATCTGCCTTAAGAGCACGCAAGAAGCAAACAAAGCACAAGCTTCGAACAGCCCAGCGTTAACACGTTTCTGTCAGGAAGAATTTGTTGAGGCTGAGGGAAAAACTGAGTATGGTGTACACTAAGCAACGGTTTGCAAAGGGGCGTTTCAGACCGATGTGTGAATTTGGCGGAGCACTTCTTAGGTTTGAACAGCCAGGTTGGTTTGTTTAGGGATTTGACCTCGGTTCACGTGTTTGATGATGAGGAAAGCAATGGTTTCCCGCATACCAGGACTGAATTCTAGGAGCAATGAGTCCTTTAACACCAGATCTTCCAGCACTGTGCATCCTTCTGTAGAAGGAAAAATAGAGGAATGTGACCAGCAGTAAAACATGACTAAAACAGCTGTCCTGTGCTGTTGTCAGTTTACCCTCTGCGCAGTCAGTGCTATGATGTTTGGAGGGTCATTCTTAGGTGAAAAGTAATGGATTCGGAAGATGTCAACTACAACACAGAACTATGACTCCCTCAAGTGTACATAGTAAGTTTACAGTATCTGGAGTGTGAAATCATAATTATATCATAATAGGAAAAAATTTCACTCAGTATTCAAGGAAGTATTCTACTAAAGAGAGATGTTGGGGATAATTTAAGTGCCACGGCAGCATACATCTTTGGCAGGTGTGAATGGGTGATGCATGACAACCTCCATCTACTTATTCCAGTAGGAATTCAGTGAGAGGCCTGTTTATGATTTGAGCTCATCACTTTGTATAGCACACATGGTTTGCAGAAGGCTTCCAAAAGCTGAATCAGACACTGAGACAAATCTGCAATAACTTCATCTAGTCTGGTATTGCGGCTGATGTGAAAAATACAAACACAAAGGGAATGAAAGGGGTCTATCATATCCCAGGTAAGAGTGCTTCCTTAAAGCTGGAATGTATTAATGATTTTATATTGGTGCACTGTAGCTTGATGGTACAGACAGGAGGGATGCTTATCTTACTGTTTCTCATGCATGTTAACAGGTTTTCTACGTGTGTTTGTAGACCTTCTTGATAATGACATTTTATGTTCCAATTTATGTTAAGCTTGAAAAGTAAACTTCCGCATCCTGCGCTGATTCGGGGCATCCCCAAAACAAGCTCTTTGCTCATGTTTCATTTGTGACTCCTCTGTGACATGTTTACATATCTCAGATGGAAGATGAGATTACAGCTGTTAGATGAGCTCAAACACACCTAACCTGAAGCTATTTGCATGTGCAAATCATCTTTGTAATTCAGGATTAATTACGGACTAAATGTTTCAGCCAAACAGAATTGTTCCCTGCCCACCTCACCTCCTATTGCTAAAGGAGTTTATAGTTTCACAGGGCTCCAGTGCTGGTGGCATGTAGCTCTGTGTGCATGTACTCACCAAGGTCAGCATGAATATTGGTGGTATAAAGCCCTTAAAACTGAAAAAATTTCTCCACTGGTAACAAGGAAGGCTATTACTTTTGTTCTCATCCTGTAACACCTCTTTTCTAAGGAGTGGACAAAAGACCAATTTTTGTCTTGGCCTTTACCTGGCAGCTCTAATAATTAGATCTTTTTGCAAGGCAGATTTTTTAAGCTATTAAATATTTATTTTAAAAGAAAGCAGTTCTCCATTGCCCAGAGCCTGAACTTTAGAATTCAGCCAGGCTTCTGGAAGCACAGGCAGCAGTGGGTTATCTTGTGAAGGTTTATCTCTGTACCCTGCTTTGTGACATGGTTTTACACACCCTGTTTGCTTTTCCTGCCAGCACAACCTCCTTCCCTGTCCTCCTCTGCCCTGTGCAAAGGGCTCCCACACCAGGTGACACACTCTGGCCTGTGATACACTGAAGGTCAGATGAGATTTTCACAGTAGAGCCACCTGGCTTGAAATATGTATGCAGTATAATTAATTCATGCAACTGCTCACATCCCTTTTCGAGGTAGTTTCTTGCATCTTGATTTTAATTAAAAGTGTGTAGCACATACATTATGAATATCCTATATCTCAGCATACGTCCTAGGTATTATGCATACTTAGGCAACCTCAGAAATTGGGACTCACTGCCTGCTCTATGCATAGCCCAGAACAGAATTTATTCGTGTTTAATCTAATCTGAAATACAAATGTAATTAATGAAGAGTAGCAAAGAAAAGATGGAGACTGCTTGGTGGCAAGAGGCTGTTTTCACATGGAAACATGGGAATATTCAGTCACTTGCTGAAGCTTAGAACAAGGCTGGGATCCTCACAGAAACTGAGCTTTGTGATGAAAAGACTTGCAGCCTGTTGGGCCAGGAGACGGGATTATAAGAATATTCATGACTCCTGAGAAGCAGCAGGTGAGACCTAATGCACACATTGGCCCCTCAACCCTTTCCCAGCTCATCCTTTTGGTAAACAGTGCATAAAGGCCGGGTTCCCAGAGTGACTGAACTAAGTTCCTGATCTCTTTTTCCTCTCTCTCTCTTCTTCTCTATTCTTTATTAAAAAAAGATTGCAGTGTTGTCGCCACTTGTCCCAAACAGAAGCACGGACTCTGCTTTTCATTTCTAAAGAGTAACTGTGTGGCCAAACCAGAAGTCTTGAGACATTACTTAAGAAAATAGAGTGGTATCTTAGCATCCAACGCCTCTTTTAAAACATAAAGAAAAGCCTTTATTAGAGCTTGGATAAGCTGGAGAGGAATCTCTGTGACATATGTGCATTGTCTTAGGAAAGCACGGGATGAAGGTAACTGGTGGGACCCTGCCTTTAATGCACCAGGGATTTGTCATGGCTGTTTTAGTGTGTTTACTGGTTGGTAAACACCCAACCAACAGAGTCCTTCCTGGGGCAGGGTGGGGAAAAACAGTTCTCCAGAATCTCCAAAGCGAAACACAAAGGCACTGTGAATAGCAGATTTCACAAATGAAGCATTTGTAAAATTGCCTCCCTTTCTGACTGAGATGTGGGCTAAGAGGTTTTCTCGTGACCTTGTCCTGAGTCTGACGCTTCACCTGCAGGCGTGAGGTTGCATACTCAGCACAGCAGGGGAGGGATGGCAGTCGGCTCTTAGGGTTGTAGCCTGGTTGTTGTCAGCCCTTTGAGGCTGAATCAGTAGAACATGCTTGATTTTGGTTTTAATTCACTGTTGTTCCATGCTTTGTCTTTGCAAAAGCGTGTCTGTACTGTTCACTCTGCCCTGTGACCTAGCAGGTAGAAGCCTATAGAAGGGCTGTCAATGAAGCTACAGTGATCATCCTGCATTAAAGGGAAGGTAACTTTTTGGCAAGTTTTTCAGCCTTTTTTAGAAAGGACATTTAAAGTGTTTTAAATCCCCCTTGAAATTTTAGTCTGCAAGAATAGTAGTGCCTGCCTGCCTGACAAAACTGCTGCTATGCTTAGTTTGGAGGTGCCTCAACATAAGGACGCTTGTTTGTTGTATCCTGGGGACAACCAGGACAAGATTTCAACAGTTTTCTTGTAAATCTGACTGTAACTCAATAGCACTCACCTCCGTGGATGTGAGTCCCTAGCTGCTGAAACTGACCTGCTGTCTGCTCAATATAGTTTTTCTAGTAACAGATGCATCTGGGTCAACAAACTGACAGGCGTTGCTCATTTTACTGCTTGGCAAATATTGAACTAAAGTCTTCAGCACTGTAACACTGTTGACAAACGCAGGATAATGGCATTGTCCTCTTTTGTCACTGTGAAGTGCATCTTTGCATCTGATTCTGGCATAACACACTTTGTAAATAGCAGAGGATGTTGTGATTTGGAGCTGCAAGTGTTTGCTCTGACAATATAAACTTACTGCCTGCTCTCTGAAACCAAACATCCTGTCTCTGCCATGGTTACTTCCAACAAGCCACTCTCCTCCTGAAAACACTGGAGGGCAATGGCAAGGCTGCTGTTAAAGGAGCTCTTTCTTTTTTTTTCTGTCTTTTTTACTCTCCTTTGTTATGTTGCAAGCCTACACTGAGGAGTCCAGATCAGGCTTCAAGAGCCTGAAAGTAGAGAAAAATACTTGGCAGGAAGATGAATAAAAACAACAACCACTGTGAATTAGTGCAGTTAACACTGTCCCCTCTGGTAAGGCAGTGCTTCGTTGTAAGCCCACCATTAGTTTTTCTTTTCCACCATAACACATTGGAAGAAACAAAATGCAGCTGACACAGAATTCCATCACATGTATACATACGTCCCGTTAGCTGAGCAGAGCACTGCTCCCACCGCTCCTCACCTCTTCCTTGTCCTCTCAAAAATCGCTTTGCTCCTGCTTCCATGAAGGCCCAGAGTCGCTTTAGTCCCAGCCTCCATAGTTTCACTTCATCATCGCTCCCTTCTGCTTCACTGAGCATCTCCGGCTCCTTTGCTAATGTGAGGCACCGCTCTGAATCAGACCGGAGTAATTCTGCGGTGTGCGTTTTAGTGGGAGCGTGCCCCAAAGAATGGAGACACTGACACAGATCTTCTTCCATGCTACCTTTTGCCTTTGATCAACACAGCTTTAATATTTATTTTGTATGTATGTCCAGGGTGAGAATTAAAGCAGATCTGCCTTCCCTTTGCTTCACATCTCTGCTTTCACCATTTCTGTTTAGGCAATGGTTTGAAAACGGTAGAGAACCTTAATCACAATGAGTCTTTTTGCATAGTGCCTTCTTAAGTTATTACATATGAAACAGTAACACAAACACTGTTAGGAGGTGAATCTGCAAAGAAAAACCCTTTGTGGATGACGGTCCTTGCTGTTCCAGACAGATGCCCACCAGCTCTGTAACCGTAGGGGACCCAGAAGGAGGTTGGCCTGTGCTGCTCACTGCCTTCTGGGGTTGAACTAATGATGCTTCCTTTTTCTTCTCTGTCTCAGAGGGAAAAAAAGAAAAAAGAAGAGAAAACAACAACAGCTCTGTCTTTGAGGTTAATGTAGTCACATGTTAAAAAGAAGTCTAAGGTCAAAGAACAAGGAAGAAGCCAGCACGCAGCGCCCAGCCAGGTGCTGAGATGGGACGAGTCCTGTCATCAGCCTTGTCTCCACTAATTCACAGAGCTGAGGGGGAGGAGAGCTGGGATTGTAATTGTGTTCCCAGCAAAAAGGAGAGGAAAAGCTCCACGCTTCAGGAAAGCACCACTGTAATTCTTCCTATATCAGTGCAGAGAGGCTCGTTGATCATGAGGCTGGAAGCTTTTGTGTCTGATGTCAAGTGACTGCTTTTGGGAATGATTCACCTATTGTCTATTAGGTTCTTTTTACCATAAAGCAGCTGCTGAAGCCTCTATTTCCCCTAAACAAAACTGTCTTGAACTTCCAGGGAGGAACAAGGCCTTCACTGTGCCAGCTTTGACTGATATCAAAGCCAGGAGGGAGCAGTAAGACAAGTTTTCTTGCTCTTGCAAAAACAAACTTTTTTTTTTCAGCAGTGGTTTTAAAGCGGACCAAGGAAATGAGCAGCCATCAGCCCTGTGAGAGAAAAGAGCCAGTCCATCTTGCAAAGCTGCAGTGTTTTCGTGTCCACCTGCAAACGTGCACAGCAGAAGTGGCTGCTGTTCTGGCTGAGTCTACCAATGCTGGGTACAGCACAAGCTCACTTCCCAGCAGCTGTCTGGTTCAGGTATCTATTGGCTGTTGGCTTTTTTTCCACATATTCCAAGCTGATATTATCCCTTCTTCCAAGTGAGGTAGGGCCCAGCCTCACCTCAAGCACTGGGTGTATGGAAGAAAGCCTTAAAACTATTAGAGAGCATCCAAAGGAGGGCTGCAGAGATGGGGAAGGGTCTGGAGGGCGGGGTGTGTGCTCATGTGCAGCAAGGCAAAACCACCGCTCCTTTCCAATGGCCAAGGGGAAACAGTCTGGCAAGGAGTTGTACTGATCAGACCGGTGGAGAAAAGAAAAGAGAGGCACAGTGTGCAATGTGGGGCACTGAAAGCCCTGGAAGAAACTACTGAGTTTTAATTGTACAAACCCACGTGGCTGATGAGAAATTCAGGGGTGGCTCTTCCACTTATTTAGAATTCTACAGTCAGCACTTTGGCATGGCCTTTCCCGCTGGAAATGCCTCACTGTAGAAGTATGCTGTGTCGGAAATCTGCTTTCTCAGAGTCCTCCTGGAAACAGCACTCCTGTATGAAAAGCTTAATTTAGAGTCAAGGGACAAAAGGATTCCCTTGGAATCGCATCATGTTAGGTGACAGAGGACTGAGGGGATATGCTAAGTCTTCTGTAAAAACAGTCTGGGAGAACTGTGGCATGAATTTCCACTTGGTTGTGAATTCCTCTCCAGTAATTTTGCCAGTATTCAGGTTTTCAGGTCCCTCAATGTCATTCCCATTAGTTCCGCATTGCTCGGCCATAGCTGTGATTCCGCAGTGCTGTGCAGTTTGCTTGCAATTACTGCAATGAACAATTGAGGCAAGGATTAACTCAGAAAAGACAGTCCCAGACAAACACCCACACAGAAAACTACTTTTTTAAGTGATAATAAAGAGAAAAGGGTTGGCCAGCTAGCTGTGTAACTTTTCAAGCAAACATTTACAAGTTAGTACACATTGATTTGATTTATAATAATCTGAAAACCTGTTAGGTCTAAGATGCACCTGGGGTGATGCGTTTGCTTGGTCTACAAGAGAGATCCAGGGTATAATGCATACAGGTGGTCATCTGGGTTTGTTCTGTCAACACTGATCTTGGGTTTTCAGGTTTGCTCAGTGTTGCTTGGGTCCTCTGACTTACATGCAGGTTTTCCTGCTGTTTGCTTCCACTGACACTGCAAATCAAAGGGGTTTGGTCATTCTTGGCAGGAAATACTTGATCCAATCCCTGTTTTTTCTTTATCATCTTATTTTCTTGGGCAATGTAGAGACATCAGGGACGAAATAAAAATCCCTTACCTGTTTGCATGCAATTTGTTATGTGTATCTCTATTCCTACCATTTGATATTTACAGGTGGTAAAGACCAGAATTTGCCGCTGTGCTCATCTGCACCAAGCTTCTAATTTCTGCCTGGGCTAAGAGAGAAAGAATCAGTGAGGGCTGATTTAACAATTCTCTGTGATGGATCTTGTCAACAGGTAAGTTTGCTAGGCTTATTACTGTCACTGATAAACGTCATCACTCCGCTTTGTCTAAGTTTGTGCTGTAGCTTCCAGTGCTGAGGTTTCATTCTGCTTTTTATCTGCTGAATTAGGAACCATCTTGAATTGAGCGTTTCCTCAGAGTGTTAATTATGACTGCATGCTGAACTTAGAGGGTAGTAATTCAGTTCCCTCTGTGCATAAGCAAAGTTACTGAAGCTTGGTTTCTAAGCAGACTCTCTCAGCTTCAGCCATAATGTTCTGTACTGCTGCTTTTCAATAATCTGGCTATTCTGTGCCTGGAGAGGGGTACTCTGCTTTGGTGAATGAGCCAAGCATACAAGTGCAGCATAGGAATCCTTCATCTGCCCGTCCTCTGCCTGACTTCAGGCCCAAGATCCTGATCTGGAACTGAATCATGCTTTACACCCATAGAGGACAACCCCAGCCTGCTACTGTCCTCTGTGGAACAGAGCGTGCCTTGGGCCTTCCCAATGGCTGATGTCAAAACAAAAAGTGCAGTCAAAATAAAATCCTTGCTCCAAGCTAATGACTCCCCAGAGCCCCACCCTGCCCTTCTGAGGGGACTGGCTGGCAGGTGCACCCCTTTCATCTTTGACTTTTTCAACCCAGCTTGCAGGGTCTGGCCAAACTTTTCATTTGGCACTGGCACAGTCAAAGCAAGAAAGTTTGTGACTGGAAAGTTGGTTGAGGTCTGAATGTTGAGAATATTAAGTCCAGGCATGGAGAATTTTTTGTTAAAGAGCAGGAATTTCATGGAAATAAAAACAGTCTAGTCTGTTAAGTTCCTCTCGTGGACTTTTATGAGGGCAATTATTAATACTGTTGAAAATTAGACTCGTGAAACCTGTTAATGGGAGCTGTGCTGTCTGCTGCCAGAACAACTGCGCCCTTTACAGCTCATTCAGAGGCAGAAATATTCGACAAAGTAGCTTACAGGGTGCAAAGGTTTGCGTGGTGCAGGCTTAGACTAACTTAACATATGCCCTCTGTAGCCTTGGTATTGTCCGAAGCCTAATGCCCATAATAAAAGAGAGAAAAATTGGACCCCAAGTGGCAAGAATGGTAAGCCCTGGGAATTCTCCTAATCAGAGATATTCAGCTATTTTTAGTTCATAATGTTTGGTCAAATAGCAACAATGATTTTTCTTCTTTTTTGCAACTCAGCTGCACGGTATGTTGGAGGGGGTCTAGATGGCCTGTGACCTTGCCTTTATCTGTCGGTCTGTCACCACCGGTCTTCAAAGCACAGCTTAAAGGATCTGAGGCTTCTGTGTGGCCTTGATGTGATCTGCTTTCCTGGTAAAGTTTTTCATTAGTGGGTGCTTTTTTAAGCTGGCTGGAGCTTTCTTGGCTTGCGCTGTGGGTTGCTGCTGTCTCTGAGGCTCTCCTGACCCCACAACCAGGTTTAATAACTCTGTACAGCCTGCATTTGCAGGCTTTGTATGCGTGGTGGGTGCTGCTTCTGCATGGCAGATACTGCTTCCTGCCCCATTGAACGGGCTCTTTCTTCCCTCCTCTTACCTCCAACATATCCATCAAAGACTCCTCAAAAGAGCAATTATTTTTGAAGTACAGTTGGTTAGATCCAATGACTGAGCAACGCAGCCATCGCTCTGCACAGTGCTTACCCACCTGTTCATGGTACTGCCCTTCCTTTCTACTGCTGCTGTTTCAGCCGTGCATTTCTTTTCCTCTAAATCTTGAGAGAGAGAACAAACCAAACAAAAGAGCAGTCATTTTGCTTCAGACCAGTGGTCTGGGTAGCCCAGTATCCTGTCTTTAACAGTTGCCAGCAGCACATGCCTGGGATATAGTGAAAAATAGGACAAATATGCATGATACTTCAGTGTAGTCTGCCAGCAACACACGGTTCAGGAAATTCTTAAGCCAGAGCTGTTGTCTCTGTATTTAATAAAACCTAGCAAAGTTTTCTTTTATGGATTTGTCCAGAGGCTTTTTCTAGCAGAATTAACTTCCCTGCTGTCTTTTATATTTAACAAAGGATAAAAATCTGTTCTGGAAACGTGTGGTTTTCTTGCATGAGCCCTGCATTGGCTTTTTATAGATAGCTGGAAGCAACTGACAGTGAGGCGACAGTACCTGTTGCAAGCAACAAGAGAGAGCTATTTGCTTATGCATACGTGTCTAGGTGCCCTGTATAAAATAACTGGTAGGGCTAAGTGTAAAAAACAAAACAGAACAGAGATGTGGCTGGGTGTGGGTGATGGCGACCTGTCACTGACAAGGCAGATGGGACTGGTTAGTTACTGCAGTTAGAAGGGAACCACACTATTCCTACTTCTTGTTCCTGCAAAAAGACTTTTCCACTTTGATTTTGCTCACTCTGATTTTGCTGCAGCACAAAGATGGATAGCCAGTCCTGCGCGTTTTGTCCATCAGTAAACATGTGGGACAGCAGGGACTGACTGACTGGTGTTCCTGCTCAGCGTGTTCCTGCTCAGCATGTTCTCCAGGAAATAGGTTTCACCTTCACTTAACACTGTGTTCAGTCTCAGCCAGCTGAGTATCCCGTAGAGCACTTCTAGAGAAGTTCCGACTGGTTATTGTGCGTTGGTGTGAGGAGACAGCCCCTACCTGTGAAAGGAAAATGCTGGGCCCCTCTTTATTGCAGACCAAACCATCGACACACAACAGCTCTTCTTCCTCGCTTCCAGCAGAAGGGAATGACAAAAACTAACTGTGAATCCAAGGCATGGAAAGAAGGACACCCCTAAAATGTCTTCTTTGCTTTAGTGAGGTTTGTGTAAGGGGTAGGCCAGAGCAATTACCAGCATGCAAAAAGATGCCTGCTATGTTCATTGGAGTGCGTTTCTTTACTACGTGTCAATACAAACGTAGAGCCATTTTTCAGAGTTTGCAGATGGCTATAATTGAAAAGGCACGAATTGCCCTCAAGAGATTCCCCATTGCTCTGCATTATTATCTGCTGGATGGCAGCTCTATAGGCCATGTATCATTTTTTTCAAATAACCAGTTAATTACTAAATAAAACAACCCAGCTTTCAAGCTGATTAGCCTAGATTAATGACCAGCAGCACGTTTCACTCTCCTCAACAATTTATCATGGAAAAGAACTACGTCTTTAATGATTTAGGTACCTGGTCTATTGAGGCTTGCTCCAATCTGTGCAGCCTCCAATTTGATTTAATTGCTCTTCTTAGTTTGTGACCTGGAAAAAACCAAGTGACAGCTCCCATTAGTGAAGCCCAGCTTGCAACTCGCTTGCAGTGTTACAAAGGCTCGCTGGATGTCTTTCTATGCTGACTTCATTAAGAAGATATATAGAGGTCAAGTGTCACTTTGGCACAGAGCAAGTACCACACTGTTTATCAGCTGAAACAGGTTGAATCAACCTGTGTATTTTATCTAAGTTTATATTCATTCTTTTTTTAATCATTGTACAGTTTTTAAAAGATGCTTTCAGAAGTTTCTTATTTTCTTTAATATTGAATTTACAGACTGATCCTAAAGGCATTAACTGCAGTTCATTTATTGCTACTTTGGCACAAAAACTTTGGCAATGCACTCCTCTACAGTTATTCAATAAAAGATCTTTTGTTATGAGGACCTATTCACGGCCCTTGAGTTTGCTTCCTAATTAATATTAGACTTCCTCGCAGTTGTGCTCTGGAGTACAAATGCTCACTTCCCAAGGATGTTGCTGCAAAGGCACACTGAATGTGTCTTTAAGTGCATCCTGAATTACTGACTTATTATTGGGTAAATCCCTGAAGTCTTCACTTAGCCAAAATTCCCTCTTAAGACAATGGATCTATGGGAGTTGTCTCATCATTAACTGAACTCCAGCAGTTGTCTGGCACTCAGTGAACTAAGTCATGGTCACTGCCCCTGAGAGTGTACCATCTACGCGAGAGACAAAGACGAAACGAGGCTGAGAAGATAATGAGGCAGCATGAGCTGGGCTCCTGGCCTCAGCGCTGCACTTTGTTCTTGAGGTGTTTGCGAAGGGAGAGAGGGGGACCACTGGAACAACACTGGTCGCTGTATTGGCATTAAAGGCATATTTTGGCATGCACTGTTGCTGACTGGCTCTTCCACTGCGCTTTTCAGCAGAGAGGCCAAGACAGCTGAAATCCAGCTCTCCTGCAAGGAGCACACAGCCACCACGTGAATAACTGTGGGTCATGTGACAGGAGCATGCCCTGGCCGGTCGGGGCTGCCTCCATGCTGCTGCTGACCCACAGGAGCCACGAGGAGAAAGTTGGAGGGAGCAGGAGCTGTGATTTGCACCTCAGGAAAAGCAAGGTGGGAAGTGTTCTGTGCTTTCGCAGGTCAATTGTTACCTTGCTGAGGGGTGTAGCTCTCATGCTACACCGTCACTGCTGGAGAGGGAGATCGTCCCTATGCAGAAACCCCTTGCAAAGAAATGCATAGTTATTTTGTTTTGTGTAGTCCTTCCCTCTACTCCCAGAGTGGAAATGTCCCTACAGTGTGACATAGTGCAGAGACACATAGGTCTGTTCCCACAGACAGCCCTTGCCCTCGGGGTGTTGGTGCAGGAAACTGGAGCAGGCTCTGCTCCCTGGGGCTGTGCATGGGAGGAGTACCTTGGGATGAGATGCCTGCGGGGGATGCAGGGCATGGCTGCTTGTCGTGGGCCTGACACGGGTCTTTGCCTTCATCTTCTTGCAGTAATTACAGGGCTTCTCACCACACCCCCTACCCTCTCCCTGTCCCTCCACCTCCTGAATTATTTGATCGATGTAAGAATCCAGCTGTGAGTGAATGCAGGCAGGTGTAAAGCCCTGTCATAATCCCCTGGCTGTGTACCCGGGTTCCTGTGGTATACTTTGAACATGTGCTTCAGATCATCGTTTCAGTAGGTAAGACCTGCTTCTCATCTGTGTGAGCCAGTGTCTTATACGTGCTTTGTGGGTTTTCCTAAAGCAGCCTAAAATCTCTTAATCCTTCCTTTCTGCCTCATATCTCTTGCTGATTGCAATTCTGAGCCCTGGAGCCCAATGATGGCTCCTTTCTGTCACAAGAGAAGGGTTTGGGTTTTTTGTTTTTTTTTTTTTGCTTTGAGGGTGAATGCAGCTGCTGCCAGCTGGAAAAGGGATGTGTGACAGAGGCAGCACAGGTCCCAGCTGCTGGGGTGGGCGGCATTTGGGTGAGGTCTGACACATGGGTGCACCAGGGCAGCGAGTCAGCCAGAGCTGCCTCTGTGGCCTTCAAGCAGCCATCAGTGCTGAGCAGTGCAGGACTCTCGAGGGGGAAAGAGGAGAAGGGGAGGTTTCTCCTGTTTCAAATCCTCTCCTCTTACTAATGGGGACAGGTCATGGCCATGGGAATAAGGCACGAGGCGTTGATTCATTGAGCTTTTTCTTGTAATGCTGTAGATCTTCATTAATGTTCCCAGTTGTGCTTTCTGCTGTTCCCAGTGGGGCTGCTTAATGACGTAAAGAGCTTAATAAGGAGAAGCTGCGGTCACAGTGGAGGGGAAGGGTCTGGAGTACTGCTGCCAAGGGCTGGGCTGTTTATCACATGTAGCATCAGCCTCTAAATATTTCCTACCACTGGGACTGAGAGAATCACTTTGCTGAGGTTATCCAGTAAATCTGGCAGGGCAGAAACTGAGACTGAGGAGGGACCGTACTGCGCTGTAAAAGTATCTGGCAGGAATCTGGAGAGGGCTGTTTGTTGTTATGAGCTATGATACATGTTGTCTGTAGATGTGAAGTCTTAGATGGAATGCAGTGGAGTTTCTCCTAGAATTTTTTTATGTTCCTTTCTTATTCTTGAGGATCCTGGAGCAAGGAACTTGCTGGTGCTGATCCCAGTGTGATGGAGCTATGGGAGCCCACAGCCCTGGGAAGCATGGAAGAGTAAGAAGAGAGAAGAATCTGTTGTCTCTGTGAGAGCTGTGTGCCCTGGAGGACAGACAGAGGAGGCTAGAACCCAGAAGAACGAGCAGGCATGCAGGCATAGGCAGGAGTCTGCTGGCAGTCCGTTAAATGGCAGATACAGGGGGCTGACACTGGAACCTGAGAGTCACACTTGTGGTGCATTGGGCTGCTGGATGTGTCTTGGGCTTGACTTACAGGTGTTTTGGTGACTTTAGATACACTTTTTAGCTATATGAATGTGCCATTATCCTTAGAAGGAGATCTCTACATGTGACTGTCCTGCAGTAACTGCAGTTGTACTGCTTTGAAACTCGTTATGCAAGTCTACAAGGGAATAAAGACTGTATCTGTAGCAACACAGAGTCACTTGCTCGATATCTGTTGGAAAAGCATCTTTACTTTCCAGCTAGAGCTTGGACAGGCAGGGCAAGCCCGGGCAGGTTAGCACAGTTCAGACTTGGAGGTGTTACTTTAGCAAAAAGTCTTTGTGTGAGGACACAGCTCCAGTGCACGCTTCAGGCTCTTTCCTCCAGATGTCCACCCAAGAACTACTCTAGCAGAGCTTGTTGAGTGTTCTCCATTATTCAGGATACTTTCACTAGCATACTGGTGTGTAGGTGGACAAGTTGCAGCCAGAGCAGCTGTAGGACACTGAGCGCTTCGGCTTATTAAGCGTAGCTACATGCCCAGCTCTCATAACCAGTGTGAATTGATGTTCAGCATTCAGTGCAGAACAGATGTTAATGGAAGGTCATCGGAGGCTGCTCTGCAGCATAATTATGGGACTATTTGGAGCTTTCTTCTTTGGTTTTAATGCAGATCAGTGCTGTAAATTGTCAAGAATCATGAAGTGAAAGTGTCTGTGAGGCATCTGGACAGACTACCTTCCAGAAGTGATTCTTGCCTACTGAACTTAGAAATTCAGCACCTGAGACTCCAGTTTCCAAGTGCTTGGAATGCTTTCCCAACACTGAAAGCTTTACCAGATTCCAAAGGCTGGGTCATGCCACTAGCATAAAAGCATCCTCCTCCCTGTTTAACCTCTCTGTTGTCTGGGCTCAGCACACAGAGCAGCACCCAGCCAGCCAGCTGTGCCTCCCCATGTCTTCTAGGAATAACCCTGCAATGCAGAGTATGAGAAGGATCGCTGCACTTCTCCCAGCTGAGGAGTTCCAGGGAAAAAGAGGGACTGCCAAAGTCAGATGTGCAGGGGCTCTGTGCTTCCCTGCTGGCTCCTGTATGCAGCACAAGGGCAGGCAGCTCAGCCTGCAGGAGCCCACTTGGTGAGCTGAGATTGGGCTGCAGTCAACAAGTCAGCTGGACTCCATTCTCAGGACAGATTTATAAATGGGGGTTCTGGTTTCTTGTACTATCTGCCTCTTATTAATTCAGTCCCTAGAGTGATAGCTATTGTGGCTCTTCTCATCTCCATTTCTTTGTGAGTAGTATACCCAGGAGTATTCCTTCTGTTTCCTACTGAGTGTCCAGGTGTCTGTAGAAACTCCTGCTGCCGTTCCCTATGTACATGGTTATCAATTTTGTCTTTCTCCAGTCCTTGTAACCATCTGATTCTCTTGTCTTCTGTCTCATCCGAGTCTCTTTCCCTTTTGAGAGTGCTCCAAAACTTTTGTCCCTGTCCTAACATTTCATTAGGACCACCTTCCACGCTGAGGTTATCAGTGATAACATTGAAGAAAGACTTGCCTTAGTCCTATTGATGAGGTGCTCCATTAGTTCCCTATTTCAGCCTCGCATTGTCCTCCGTCCCCTCTGGTCACTTGCAGCCAACTCCTTTTCGTACCCACTTACAACTCTTACACCAGTCCTGTCTTCTCCAGTTCAGCAAGAACACCTCCCATTTGGTGTAGTGTGGAGGTACTGTAGCATACGTCGAAAAAGCCTCACGCTCACCTACCTTGTCAGAGAAAGGTGATGTGGCACTGACTACTTTGGGCAAATTATGTAATATTATGTTTTCATATCCAGGGATTTCCTTAGGTTGTTGTCTGAGGAGATCAGATCTCTCTCCTTGAATGCTTTGGGGTAGGGTTTCACAGGAGATGTACCAATGCTTGCAGAATGACCGTTTCTTCTTCACTTTGTATCTTGTTCCTGTGTGCTTCATTCCATGCCCCGTATGCTGTGATGGAAGAGACCTGCCAGCCAGTCCTCCTGCATTTGCCCTAAAACATATCCATACCATTCAAGTCAAACAAATGACACAAACAGCAGCTGTCCAGATTATTTTCCCCTTTGCTCTTGAACTTTACTGCATGAGAGCAGAAACCTTGTGACAGGGCAGATGGAGTTGCTGCTGCCTTTGCAATCAACAAAACTCACATGGAGGCTGCATTGGTTTTCCAAAATGGTGATCTATCCTGTGCTTGGTCCTATTATCTACCTGGTCTCTTCTTTCAGGCTTACATCTCTGTATTCAAAAACTGTGCGCCACTAGTTTGAGGCATAGATTCTCAGTTCCTATGTGGCATACAGTAGATCAGCACTCATGATTTAAAGAGTTAAGGGATATTTTGCAAGAGTTACTTTAAAATCCTCTATTATAATAGCTCTCATTGCAATGACTCTACTTTTTTTCCTGCGGCTTTTGCTGACAGCTTTCTTTGCTTCTCTCACCTTTCTTTTTCCCAAAACTTAAGTGCTTTATTTAATTTCAGTAACTTCTTTTGGAGGGGAAGTAGGTGATCTGAGATTCAGTGAAAACTGGAACTCTGTGCTTTTCCTCCTAGTTTTTAGGTGCAGCATCCAAATATCTTTTGTGCTCTGGGCTTTGCTATGTATGTACCAGAACAGCTCTCCCTGCACAGAGGCTTCTCTTTGCTAGGGCAGCCATAAATTTTCGGCAGTGATGTTGCTATAGCGATGGTGTCCGATCTCTCTCTGTTAATATTGCCCTTTTGGAAGGGCCCTGAATAGGCACTGAGGTAGGTAAATGTATGCGGTGACACCGAGCGGGTGATTCTATTCTGACAGATTCCTGCACCGTTTGTTTCCAGGCTTGTCTGAGGGCCGGGACGCGGTGTTGGGCTTTTTGTCCCACGTGCTGCCCTCGCGGGGACGGAGTTAATGGAAGCCTTGTTCGGAGCCACTGGGGCAGAAATTTTTTTGCTGAAGGAGACAAAAGCGGGACGGGCCACCTCAGAGGTTGCTTTGGGAAGGCCGTCTCTTGTGGGCTCTCAAAGGAAATGGGAGATAACACTCAGCCCAGGAGACTCATCCCATGTTTTCCGGCACCCTCCTCCCCACCCCACTGCCTTGCTCTTGCACATCTGCCTCCTATGGCATCATATTGCATGAAGGCCAGATCCCCTCTGTGCTTCTGACCAGGCCCACCTGAAATGTCAAGGCCCTTTGCTGTAACGTTTTACCCAGCCCTGCTTCTTGCAGCCCTTGGAGCTGGGAATGCAATAACGGCCATGTGTGGTAGGGCAGCAGAATAACCCCTGCAGTCAGAGATGGGTTATTCTCCTGTGGAAGACCTCCAAGGCAGAGATTTAAACCTGAAGTTATGCTGGTAGTGCTGAATGTCTGTTCTCTGGAGACAGCAACATTTCATCCAAAGGGAAATGCAGTCAGCATAAATTTATCAGTGTGGGCTCTTTAGAAGTGCTTCATCACAATAAAGTATGGCCTTTCAATTCTACCAATTTCTAAAACAGGAAATAATTTCTAATGAATAAATTATTGGATTTAGCCTATTTCTGCTCTGTAAGGGTTCTAGTTTTTCAGGGGTACTGTGTAAATCTGGGGGGTTATTTGATAAAGAAGGGAGAGTGTTTTTTGGTGAGAGGAGCGTGGAATAAATTTTTTCTAGGTTTTCCTAATTAGTAATACAGTCACCCTTATAGCTGTGCTTCAGACTAGGGCTGAGTGTGTCCTGCGGTACAAATAACTGGATCCACCCAGTTGGGTGGTAGCATTTTTGGCGTTTTATCAGTTGTAAGTATTGATGCAGAGATTATTAATCAAAGGCCGTCCATGGGCTCTGATCAATACAAGACCACAGGCCACTGGGTTTTCTCTTTTTTCTTTTCCAGGAGCCTCTTTCTTTTTTTTTTTTTTTTTTAAATTTCCTCCTTAATCTTTCCTCTCATCCAAATCCTTTTAAGTGCTGCTCTTTTTTTCAGAGAGAGGAACCATTTCTTCAGAGACAGCAGCACGTAACTCGTATTCACCCAGGAAATGAGGGTTACCTCAATCGGATAGGCAGGATGCTCGAATGGTGGCTGTGCTTTATGAAATGCTCTGAGCTGTGTCAGGAAGAACCATGCTGTGGAGCTATAGAGCATGGCTCTTGCTAGGATGTTATCTGGGGAAAAGCAAGACCCCTCCTGTTGTTGATATAAACCTATTAGGAGTGAACTGGAAAATCGAAGAGAGGAATGTATCTGCTTGTGTAGTTGAAGTGGCTGCTGATACAGAATGGGGAACAAAGCCATCTTGAGTGTCAGCTAATCTCCACTGGACTGTGCTTTGTCAGCTGGATGCTGGTTTGGCAAACACTTGGGTCTGCGACATGGCGTGTATTTGCATGAGCTGTGCCATTGAACGCAGTGACGCTTCTCACGTGCAGATGCTTTAGTGGGATGGAGACCCTAATCCAAGGGATTTTGTCAGGGTTATTAAGGACTTTCCCTGAGCCCAGTGTTAGGTGCCTACCTTAGTGGGCAAGGGGGTTCTTCTTATCTTTAGCCCTGGCTGATTTGAGAGGACTGTTGGTTTACTTGCTCCTTTTGGTTTTGGGAAAGGGTTCTTTCTCTCTAAATACACATTCAAAGCTTCCCTTTGCTCTCCTGGGGACTGGTGGCCCACAGAGGGCTGCAGGGCCTTGTTTCTGCTGCAAAATGAAAGATACTTTTGTCATGCAGAACTGGAGTTAAAACTCTAAACACAGATCATTTACAACCATACAGCTAAGAAAGAAACTGCTCTCAATAGCACACAGCAACACTGTCAGCCCCTGTAAATAATCCCCTAAATCCTACAGCACTCTTACCAAGTAAGTCTGCCTGAATGAGTCGGGATGCTGTGCTTTATGGATGCCACTGACCATTCTACAGCCTGGACGTTTTTAAAAAACAAATGAAAACAAAAAACCCAGAAACCTGCTGATATAATACTGCCATTTAAGAGAAATCAGAACTGAAAAGCAGCTGTCAAACTTTAATTTCCTGGCTAATGAATGGCCACGATTCCATTCTTCAATGATTCTTGACCCTAGAAACAAAATGTATTAGCACTCTCGGATTTTGCACAGTAGTGCTAAATGGGGCATGTAATGTACTAATTTAGTGCCTCTTTAGCATAATCGCAACCTACGTGCACAGCTACATTTCCTTGGCAGGCAGAGACCTGCAAAGAACTTACGTAGGACATTTCACCCTATTATTCATTTCACTGATGCTTGGGAATCAATATATGTGATTTTTTTTCCCCGTCTTGTCCTTCTCCACAGAAAAGCATGAAATCATCCATTGATCTTCCTGGGGTGATTAAAATGCCAAGAATTCTGTGCTTTTCTCTACCTGCAGTGGGGGAGCTGTGTTTTTACTCTGTGTCCAACTTTTGAGTCTAAAAGGTTGAGTTGGTGTATAAATAGTACTTTCCAGAAGAAATACAGGGTCTGTGGGAGCCAAAGGCTGTGTTTAGCTCAGTGCTTGGAACAAGTCATATATGATCAATGTTCCTGGTAAGCACCTGTGACCTTTGGCATGCCTCATTCAACAGCTGCTTCCAATTGTTTGTGATATTTTTATTTTCTGTTGTTTCTAATTGTCACCTTTACCCACAGAACACAGGATGGCTGAGGTCAGGGGCATCTCTGCAGGTTTTCAGTTCCAACTGTCTGCCCAGAGCTGTGTCAGGCAGGGCATGTTGCCCAGTACAGTGGGTTTTGAGTATCTCTAAAATAGAGGTTCTTTGGGCAACTTGTTCTGGTGTCTGGGCACACTCTCAATTAATAAATAAATAAAAGCAAAACCACCACATTTTCTTGTGTTTAAGCGCAACCTGTGTTTCAGTTTGTGCAGGTACCTCTTATACTTTGTCTGGGCATCACTGAAAAAAAGTCTGTTTTCTTTACAACCTCCTGTCAAATATTTATACACATTGAGCCTTCCCTTTTCCAGGCTGACCAGTCCCAGCTCTCTCAGCCTCTGTGAAAGTTCAGACAAACCAGAGAGCAGCTTTGACCGTGAAATAACAACTTTGAGTCTTCCTTTGCACTGTTCTAGCCAAGGTTTTGCTCTGCTCTGTCATCTTCTCTATATAAATTAGTGCAATGGTGAGGATGTTTCCAATGCACTTTCAGAGGACTGCGATCCAGATGGAGATACAAAAAGAGATCCTGAATACATTACTGCAAGGCCACCCCAGGATCTCTGTGGCAGTTTGCCTATTCCTGCCTGGTTTACACAGATGCATGGGGGATGTCTGCCATGATTCTGTTAAAATGGCAGGCTCTCTACTTCTACAATGTAATTCAGCTACTTTTTATTTACTACTTCAGCATTTACTGGGCCTAAATAGTACTGCAGCCTCTGTGAGTTCAGCTTATCTGTGTGGTGTACAGTGAGCAGAGAGCCATATGTGCCATGCTCCTGCTTGGGGTCTGTCATGGAATTGATCCTTCCCAGACCTCGTTATCCCTTTATGTGTGTGCAGCTCAGACAGAACTACACACAGCACTGTGGGTGTTCGACACAAACTGACGGGGACAGGGCATCTCCCCAGCAGACCTGCCTTGTGCTGGAAACAGGCTGTCTGTGGTTACAGGAGAAGGTGTGAAGCTCCTCACCTCTTTGTGCTCTTTGAACCTCTCAGCGCTGCTGGAGGTGCTCAGCCAATTAGTGTGGCCAGTCCCTTTCTACATGTTTTTATTTCCATGTGTATGCTGCAATATAGAGAGAGAAAGCTGGAGACATGCCAGTCTCTTTCCAGAAATTCAGGAAAAGGAAATGGGATTGTTAACTAAAATGGACTGTGCTGGTGCCGCAGTTCCTTGGGCAGGCAGCATGTGCTGCAGCAGTGCCGCCCCAGCAGATCAGGTCTGCTGCAGCTCCTGCAGGACTGGGGTGCACCACAACAGCTGCCATTGTAAATGTGGGACGCAGGGCTGCTTGGTTATCCAGGTGAGAACCTGGGGAACAGGCCAGGTTGCTGTGTTACCCTGCATTTGTGTGTGTGACTGGGTCCTCCTGCAACAGTGCAGTTTAAGCATCGTTTGTGCTCGGGGCTCTGTACTGTGGGGCATCTGATTGATGTAGCAATTTTTCTTTCATCTCTGGTAATAATTAACTTTAATACTTAATTACAGCCACATTTTAGACTATAAGGATGTTCTTTGTGAGAGGTGCTAAATAAATTACTATTAAAATAGTAATTAACTACAAAAAAAAAAAAAAAACTTTTCCATAGTATTTCCATGTGATGTGCACACAACTTGCTGCTGCCTCTTACTGTGGAGACAGAAACCTGCCACTTCCTACTGATGTCTGTTCTGCTCTGAATAGAGTCAAATCTGTCTGCTCAGTTCAGAACCTGTTTTCATATATTACTTTTGAAGATGGTTATCTTAAAATGCTGTATTATCACATCTACAGGCCTTAAAATGCGGCTGAGCCTGAGGACTTTTCAAGACAGCAGGTGTCTGTTCAGCAGTGTTGAGTTTTGGTGAGTAGGGAGCCCATGTTCTCTGCAAAACTGGGAATGGGGTGGGAGGCACAAAGCCTTGTGTGTGAGTGATGTCCAGGCCCTGCTGCTGTTTGGAGGCTGGCATGAGGCGTGCTGCCCCTTGAAAAGATGGGGAAGAGGCGGTGCTGTAAGGTAGACTGTCAGATGTGTCTTTTGGGGTTGTAGGTTGCAGAGTCCAAAACCGTGGGTCTGCATTTAAGGATAGGTTTTCTAGGTGCACTCTTCCTCTTGTAGCTCTCTGTGGTGGATATTTAGGTACCTTTGACAAAAAAGAGTTCTTTTGTTTAAGTAGCTGGGCTTAAACTTGGCCCCACCACCCTAACTCAAACTTTATTTGCCTGCCAGTATTCTTACAGCAGCTAACCCATCTGACAGCAAATCCAACTCTTGCCAGAGGTGAAAAAGTGCACTGAGGTGTGGAGGACCAGGAAAGCATGCTGAATTCTCAGCCATTAGTGCAGCAAAATGCTGCTTGTGCCAGTGGCTGCAGGGTGAAGGTGGGAACAGAAACAGAGCAGTGCCAGGGCTGTGGATGAGGCTTCCTGCTGGTAGCATTGACAGCAGTTACTCTATATGAGCCTGGGCACAATCCGGGGCAATGCTCAGAGCAGCCCGGCACTGCTGCTGGAACATGTGAGTGTTCTGCTCTATGAATAACGATGTGTGAATGGCAGCTGAGCTGGGCAGCAGTGGCTGAACCTTTTTTTCAGCAGAGATTACTCAGTACCACCCACATCATCAGAGCATCACCCACAGCAATGCTGCTTCTCCTTTTTCAAAGAAAACGTGGCTTCTTTTGCACATGTTGTATGTAGTTAGGAAACCTGGTCATGGTTTGCAGAGACTGTTTCAGCTGCCCAACGCCTGCAAGCCACAGAGGTGCTCTGCACCCCACCCTGGGTGGCATATCCCACTTGTGCTCTCAGCAGCACCATTATTTCTTAGCGACAACAGAGGGCACCAGCGGCCCTTGCTTAGTGCAGGGCTTTGCCCTCTCGGGCTCCCCGGGACATGCAGGGCTGCTCCTGCGCCTTCGGACCCGTGGGAGAAAGCAGCCCTAACACCATGCACGTCCTGCTCCTCAGGTCTGGGAAGATGTGTGCAGTGAAGCCGGTGGCTTGCTACCACTGGGCCTGTGTGGGTGTTTGTGAAAATGTGCAAGTCTGCAAAGAGCAGTGGTTTGGATACAGCTGGCAAAGGTGCAACAGAGCACTACACGTGGCTGGGAGCAGGGAGGGCTTACACTCAGGAGAGCACTGCTGAGCATGTTTTATTCTTCCAGTGGTCATTCTGCATCTCCAGCTCAGCGGGGTTCAATCCTACTGTCTGCACCCAAACAGAAGCTACTGAAATGTCAGAAATCGGTTAGTCTGCAGTGAAACAGTTTGGATCTGAGGCTAGGTCTGAATCTGCCCTGCATTACATCCGTTTGGCCTCACTGACAGCTGTATAGCACGTGGGAGTTGCCTGCAGGGACGACCCTGAGCTTGCTCCAAGCTATTCCCTGCTAGCTTTCCCACCAGAGCAGAAAAGAGCACAGTGCAGGCTGGCTGTTTGAGCCTGAGATCCCCAGCAAATCTGTCAGCCCTCAGAGCTGGTAACCAGTCCATATAGAGGTAATCCCAGCAGAGTGCCTCAGGCTGCCCCAAGGGTGATCCAGGTATGTTTGTTCCCCATGCAGTAGGAACGGGTCTGCTTCCAGTCTGCTCTGCCACTGATGTGCAAATCCTCTCTCCTCCCACTTACCCCCTTGTGTTTATCACTTCTGCAGGTGCATTCTGGTGTAGGCTGCCTGTGGAGGGATGAAGAGAAGTTCAAGCTGTATTCATCCTGAAGCACAGCGAAGCAGGTAAGCAGCAGGCACTGTTTAGTGATAACCCACCACATTTAATCACCGTGTCCAGGGTAAAATGATCAGGGAGCAGAGCAATCAAACACAGACAAATATATTTCTGATGAGCAGCCCCTCTAGCAGAACATTCTTGTTTGCTGCTGTTGTGGAAGAGGAAATAGGAAGTGATTTTTTTCCTGTTTTCTTCCGTGGGGCACTGGGAAGGAGTTAATCTTTGCTCTGGTTTGTGGGATGGTTTTTCTTTGTTTTATCTTAATTTACGTGAGGAAGATGAATGGAGAGAAACAGTGATGGAGGGGAAAGGGCTTTGATCGAAGAAACATAGTGTCACGCAGTCCTAAAAATGTCACCCAACCCAATGACATTAACAGGACTGCTTGGAAGAGTAAGAGTTCCTCACTCAGTCTGATCTCTTGAGTAAGGGCTGAGTGTGTGAGGAGACAGATCCTGACAATGTCAGGTCACAGAGCTGTGCATGTGAACCATAGCCTAGAGTCCATACTTGGGCCCCATCCTATTCAGTCCTGCAAATTTGATATACCTTACTTACTGCAGAAGGACCATTTGCATACCAGAAGGTTTAGTCACATGAGCATGGGATGTTGGATGGTCTTTTTATCCACAGCCTAGAAAAACGAAGGTCCCAAGCTTCTTCCACTGCCAGGGGACATGTGAAAGCTTTGAGCACGTGCTACAGAGATAAGTAGAGACATATGCTTTATGCCAGGCCAAGATGTTTTTATAAAGAGCTTCTGGCCTCGTCTGGTAAAACATTTAATAACTTTTCTGCCAGCAACCAAAAGGCAGTCATATATTTAAAAGCAGCAATAAAAGTTCCTATGTGAGTCAGAGTCCTACAGAAACCCTGCTAGTGAATTTCCCCATGGTAGCCTGCAGGACTAGCTGGAAAAAAATACCACAGAATTCTACTGGTATTAAGTATTTTTTAACAAGTCCTTGGAAGTGGCATGGAATGTCTCTGCAAAGCCCCTGAAACCAGATTCCAGGCTATGTGCAGCCTAAACAGCAATTCTGGTACTTTTTACTATAGCCACAAATCCTATTTCACTCCCAAGGGATCACAGAGAGGCTAGTTTCAGTGTGACCTTTAAGTGGCATCTCACTGGCTTATAGAATACTGTGCACTAGTGTGTGTTCCTTTAACCTGCAATCCAGCGTGCTCAAATGTCCCTACCGCAGATGGAACAAAGTGCTACCCTGACATGTGCGTGGCCTGGCCTCAACTCTCACTTCTCCTTTCCTGCTGAGCTCTGCTCTTGTAGTGCTAATGAAGTACATCTTCTTTTCCTTTCAAAGTCCTCAGGTGATCCCTTTCTGCAATGAGACCCTGGGCTTTTTTGGAAATGAATCTCATTAAGATCCAAGGCCATGAAAGCTTCTCTGCTAATTCTTCCTGCTGCTAAAGCCTTGTCAATAGCCAGCATGCCCTGGTTTGGCTCTGCTGCAGGCAGCGGCGCTGGAGGCCCAGCCCTGGGCAGGCACTGGTATCTCAGAGCAGCTCCCTCTGACTCCTGGCACATGTGGTCAGAGATGCAGGCATTTGCACAACTGCTGCTCTCCTGCTTGTGCAGGAAGGGTGCTAACAGAGGGAGAGGAGGGGTGATGCACGGCAGGTTGTGTGCTTCGGTACTTCTCCATCACTGTGCTGAAGTAGTGCAAGTTGTGCTCTGATCGTATTGATCGTACAAGTTGCTTCCACACAGCAGTGCAGGTCTGGTTTGGATGCTGATCTTTGCAGCATGTGGAGCTGATCTTGGGAGCACTGCTTGGCCAGAACTCCCCCCTCACTGCCCCAGGACCCTGGCCTTCCTTTCCTGTGGCCTCGTCCTAGGCAGAGACCCTACGTGATGCTCCTGCAATGTGTCTGCCTAGTGAACAGCCATTCTCTGAAGGTGTCTGACCTCTGTGCAGCCGTGCCCTTCGCTGCCTGCTCTGAGCACACAGGAAAGAGATAGTGACACGCTGTCTGGTTACCAGCCTCAGCCACCGCCTTTCCTCCTCCGGGGCACAGGGTCTCCCTCCTGGGTGTCAGGAGAGACTCATCCAGGAGAGTGTTTGACAGGGCAAATTGAATACCAGCCTGTTATGACTTGTTGCAGATTTGGGTAACACGTGGAGCAAACATTGTCTACAACAGCACGTTTCTCTCCTTAGAAGCCCTGGAGAACCCTTCTGGTCTCAGCTTGCTGTTCCAATTTGTCATTCCCAGAGGCTGGGGAGGAACTGGGTGTGAGCAGCAGAGCCCATGGCAGCACACTGCCTGCGTGCAGCCTGCCTCGGGGTCACTCCCACAAGGATAGCTGCGGTGCCCTGAGCGGCTGCAACCAGTTCATGTCAGCACAGATTTACTGGTTGTGGGTGTGATATCCAGCAGGACAGCAAATGAAAGCAAGATCCCTCCAGCTTTGGATCGTCATAGGGTCTGTTGAGCAATTCAGTGTGTTTATCTTATAATGATAGTGCAACCCTGAGGCTTGTCTCTGTTAGGGCCTCACCAGTGCGGTGCCTGGCTATTACATCAGAACTGATGTTAGGACCCATGGGGTCACGCTCCCAGGAGGAGAGGAGGTGACGGTGCAGATTGTCCTTTGCGTTTGTCTGCCTTCATGCTTGCGTTTTTGATCAGAGAAGTGCCAGAGCTCTGGGGTATACATGGGGATTCAGGCTAAACAGAGCACCCAGAGCAGCTCTGTGCTTATCTTCTGTTAAAATCCTACAGATCCGGGATGGCACTGGTGACGTCTGTGCTTGCCTGTGTACATACATGCATTGCATCTTGTGAATCAATAAGCATTTTCCAGCATGGGTAGCATGGAGCAAAACATAATTATTTTTTTTCTCTTGCTAATGATAGGCAAGGAAAAACACTCCATTTGCCCATCGGATGCCAAAGTACCCCAGCTCAGGTGTAAGTGGTGGATCTGCTTGCAACACTGAGAAGACAGCATCCATCCCCTGTGCAGGTTCTCATCCCCAGCCTCAGTGTCCAGCCTGGGAGCACCAGCAGGAGGGGATGGTGTCCTGGGTGGCTGCGTAGCTGCACCGGTCCCTTTTTGCTGATGGGATGTACAGATGCTGGCATTACCTGTGTAGAGGGGAATTCACATTGCACAGCAGTCCATGCAGTTGTGGTGATTCATGGGGAGCAGGAAAACCTACTCTTATCTTCAGGGAGAAAACTGCCAAGCTTCGGGTTTCAAAGCCCTCGCTTCAGTGGAATTACAGGTTCAAATCCTGAGAGGGTCAAACAAGGTCTTTCTTCCTCTGAGACAGATGGAGTGTCACGCAGTAAATTGCCTATGATTCTCTTTGTTAGATGCTGTGTTACTTTGAAAACGGCATCATGACAAATCTTGGCTTTCTGCAAAATAAATAACTGCATCATTTATCAAAAAGGTTTGCTTTCAGAAATGTCGCCACTCTTTTAAGGCATTAGAGACTCCTGGGAATGAGAGAGACCAGAAGAGCACAAGATGCCACTTCTCTTTTCTTACTCCATTGTATTTGACATTTCACTTTTTTCTGCTTATTTGAAAAAGCCCCGGTGAGGAGTGATCCCTGGCTGTGGCATGTTGCAGCAGACATGGTGGAATGCGAGGAACACAGGATGCCTGAGACTCCCTGGGGAGATGGGAGCAACAGTCATACACACTTGGTGTCCTCGCTGCCTGCAGTCACCCTGCAAAGAAGGAGCCCGGTGGTTGCTCTCATCCACGCAGCAGCAGACATCAGCCATCGATGCTGCTCCCGGGTCTCTGGTAATGGAAGGTTCCGCTCCCTGGAACTGGTAGAGTCACAGCATTGGGACTGGTAAGTGGGGAATAACCAGCATGTTTCTACCCCGTTAGCTGAGAGGACACATCCAAAGCAGTACTGCCAGCTGGAGGTCCTGTGCTCATTTCGTCCAGACTATCGCTGCGAGCAGCATGCTTGGCTTTGCAGTAGGTGGTGTTGCACACAAAACAGGTATGCTGTTCCAACAAGGAGGCTGTCAGATGTGAAAGCTATCACAGCCAAATTCCTTTTTAAGAGTTCCTCAGGAATAGCTGAGTGCAGAAAGTCTGGCAAGGCAGGGGAACAGCTTTGAAACTTGGTATTTTTCTTCTTCTAAAGATACCTCTGATGTTCCGCTATTTCCCCATGCTTATTCTTTGTCTAGAGTAGAATGCAGCATACCAGATGAAATGTTAAAAACAAATAAGCAGCAAGTGTATTCAGCAAAATCAACTGTAGTTTATTTTGTAGGATGTGTAACAGTATCTTATTTTATGCTTGACACTGCGAAGACACCTAATGTCCACCTAGCACCTTAGAAACGTTTTTAAAGAGACAGATGAGGCAAGAAGCATTGCAAGCTGCTGCTGTGTCTTCTGCTGGATCACCTCAGTGCTTTTCAGACAGGCAGGAATCGGCACCCCCTGTTTACACATGGGAAAACAGAAGTAAAAGAGTTTATGGCTCCTATTTCCAAAAGCAGTCGCTAGCTTTGTGTCTCTGCCTTTTTGGTGCCAAACTGTGAGAGTTTTTAAAGTTCTGGCATGTGTGCAGAACAAAGACCAACTGTTTGCTGGTTTAACTGGTTTGACTTGTACACTGCTCTGCTGAAAAGGTGCCTTGGTGTGAAGTCTGCATAGCACAGTGGAGAAGCAGATGTTCCCTTCATCCCTGTTGCCCATCAGGGCTGGATTTTAGAAGTACCCCTGTCGAAGCCAACAGTGTTTGCACTGTCCAGCACTGCTGAGAGCTGGGCCAGGTGTTAGATCAAATGTCTGGAGCTGAGAGTGTAACATTTTTTCAGATGTGCTTCTCAGTGATTTTTTTCCAGACAGATGCGGGAAGTCTGTGGTAGAGCTGGGAACAGAGCCTGTTCCTGTGCTGCAGGAGGCTGTGTGTCTGACAAGACACAGGCACAGCCCTGCAAAGTAAATGTTGTGATTTCACAGTGGGAGCTGCACGGCACCCGGCAGTTGCACCAGAGGATTTTTCCTGGTTCCCAGGTTCACGGGGGTTTGCACTGTGGCTAAAATCTCAAAACCTCTGAAATTCAACAGGGAGAAGGCTGGAGCTTCATTTTGGGCTTGTTGTGCATCTTCAAGAGGGTACTGTATGTCTGTGTGTGGTGTGGGCTGGGTGGGCAGCTCCCTGCTGCTCTGTCTTTTCCTTTCTTGGATGTGTGCACCTCCACAGCACAGATTTTTCTGTCCTGCAGCTCTCATGAGTTCACATTCAAAGATTACTTTCTCAAGACATTCTATTTGTTAAAATGTGCTGTTTCCATGGGTTGCACCTGTTCTCAAGGATACCACCCAAGGGTAAACTCTTAGAAGGCACAAAGCCAGCATCACAAGTGTAGTTTCCATGGTATATCTTTACCTGCAGTAAAATGCCAGGCTCAAAGTATCTGCTCCATTCCCTTCTTTTGCAGTGTGCCAAGGAACACCCAGTTCCAGCAGCAGAGAAGGGCCATGGTCTCCAGAGCAGCGAGACCGCAGCTGAGCTCCCTACAAAGAGGAATTAAAACCACATCCCAAACACCCCTCTGCCAGAACAGGTCAGAAATTGCAGATTTTCTTGAGTAACAGGCTTAATTTTCTCTTCATTCCTGTTTTTAAGAATGCTTATATTGTGCTGCCATTAGGTAAAGAGAGGAATTTCAGGCTTAAAAGAAGGACTTACAATCTTTATTTAGTGGAAGACCTGGAGTTTTTTGGCGAAACTACTTCCATCCATGGAAAGAGTTCACCGAAGAACGTTCTGGTTGAAAGTATTTCAGCCATCTGCCATAGGAAGGAGTTGAAAACCTCTCAGACCTTTCCTGCTGTGAACACGCAGGATTTTCTCTAGCAAAAGGCTGAATCTTTCACCTGTGGATGAAGGCTCCATTTTTTGATCGATATCACTGTCACTGAAACATGTAAATGCAAAGGAGTTTGGGTGAAACTCTAGCTGATATGTGGCAGGGAGCAATCATGGGCTGGCAACAGGATGGAATCAGTGACCTAATCAACCATTTCCCCCTCTAATTGCAGTGATTCTATGGTTTAAAGAATTACACAATGTGTATTTTAGTTGGAACAAGACACTATTATTGAGTAAAGTGCATAATAATTGTGTTTCAGGAGGTGAAATAAATGTCGATCACCAGGCACTTTAATCCATCATTGTACTTTGCTAAATTACTTAAATTGCACTACATTCAATACTAAAATTACTTGTAATAAAGTGATTGCCGAACTGACACTCACAAAAAGATGTCTAGCACCTACATTTGTTTTCCTAATTGACAATTTTAGGCTTCAGTCTAGGGAGGGAGGAGTGCCCACAGCCTTCACTTCAGTTGATAGGAATGGAGGGCACGTAGACCTGTGCAGAAGCAGTCTTTTAGCAATGAAGAATCCTGCCTGCATGAAGTACTTCCAACTTCTGTTAGCTTTCAAGCCCTTGCTTTGGTCACTGCGTAGATACATTTTGCCTGCATTTCCAGAAACATTAGACTTTGACACAAGGCTTTCTTGTAGTGATACTTCACTTTGCTTATATTGCTCTGCAACTTCTTCCCAAGCCATTCAGTAATTAATATCCAATTTGCAGACCAAGATAAGTGATTTGGTTGAGGATCTACAACCTGATCCTCAACCAAATGGTCCAAACTTGCTGCTGAGTAGGTAGCTTTCTACACATTCCTCATGCTCAGTCTCCAGTGGCACTTTGGAGGTGACCGTGACTTCTGTCGATTCTTCTTCCTACAGTCCTTCCGCTCTGCAGGATTTTAATTGATATAAAGCAAGTGTAAAAGTGGAGCTCTTAGTAAAGCTCTTAGTAGTCCCTGAGTAAGACATTTAGATCCAGCCTACCTGGAAGAACTGTTTTTTTAATTCATGTGGTACTCAGAGACGTTAACAAGCTGTATAATTAACTGATGCTGAGCTAAAGTAGGTATTTGGTTTTTTAGAACTTTAGCTAATGTCTGTGGTTACGTGCTTGGGAGAAAACACAGATTGGTTTTTTTCCACAGGCAAAGCAATACCCTTCTGCAAAGCTTTGTAACTCCTTTCTCATGGGATTGAATGAGAAGCTGAGGGATATACCTGTTCTATAAAGGGAAAAACATTTTGTGGTAATATGGAAATGAAAATTCAATTATAGCTTACAATAATTTTATTACTGACCCTTGTCTTTGGAAAACTGCCTTGCTTTCTGAAGACCAAAGTCTTTTCTTCTTTTGCAGGGCTTTTCTCAGCCTTGGTTGGAACAGATCTTTAAGAAATTTAATTGAAACATGTTAGAACTTCTCTTCGGAGGAGAAACATGCACTACACCCAAAAACACTGGATTTGAGCCCTCTCTTGATGTTTCCATGGCCTCAGTTAGTGGGATGAAGCCTTTCTTCATGGTGAGTGACTTAATCTGCATGGTTGCTGATTGTCTTAACAAAGTATCAAACACTCATCCTGATATTTTTTCTGCCTTTCCTTTACCTGAAAGGAGATGTGAATGTTTCCTTCATCAGCAGTCACTATATGACATATTCACATACTGTGCAGTCTATTAAAAAGTTTCAGTAAGTTAAGCAAATATGAGGAATTTTGATGGGAAGGAATTAAAAATGTCCAATTTTTTCTTCCAAAATAAATATGAAAGTTAATCTGAAAAAGTGAAGAGTGCCAAATATTCATTCTATGTGCTAAAGTGACTCATGGTGAAGGCAGACGGTTTTATAGTGCAGTTTCTTGTGCTGGAAATGGATAGCTTCCAAGTGATACTTATGAAACAATTAGCTGTTCATGGATAATCAGATTTGTATGGAAATGTAAAGATAAGTGATTTAGCTATGATCTCAGCTGCAGAGTGACTGAGGGTGGTGGGCCATACTCCACAGCAAAAATCCTTTTTAACAAATGGGGCTTTTGCTGAAACCTGCTGGATTCAAGCACCTAACAGCTCCCTTGACTTTCTTTTCTAGAATGACACATGACAGATTTGCATCTTTAAAGATCCTTGCTGATGGCTGAACTGCTTTGCATATAAACGAGACCTAACTTTAACGGTTCAACTGGTGAATGTGAAGGGTTTACAATGCTGCATCAGGTCTCCATTCACCACCAACCTCAGAGGGAACTCTGCTCTGGACTGCTAGAACACAGGTAACTTGTTGTACCTATTTGTCTGAAGCTTAGGAAGGGGGCAGAGGCTGGGAGACCAAATGGCCAAAAAATGTCAGGAAGTCTTTTTGTATTTTAAAGCTAAAGTACTTTTCAATCTCACTCTTTTCCTTGAAGTTATCCTGCATGTGATGGAATTGACGAGCTTTTTTACTTTCCACGTGTTGCACAGGTCAGGGAGGTGATGCTGTTTCTAAGAGACAAGCTGCAGCACATAGGACCCAGCCAGCCTGCCTCCATCCTGCCCAGGACAGCCAGGTTTTGACTGCCAGTGTTCCGTGGCCCTATGGATTTGCCAGCTCATACACAGCTCTGAAAATGCATACACGTCTCCTATGGACCATACAGCACCAGACTGGTTGCATGGAGGGTGATAGTACTAACAGTGCAGAAAAGGTCTGTCCTGCATCTTAAGACACTGCCTGTGATACCTCTGCAGAGCTCTTCTCCCACCTCCGTGACCTGAATCATAGAATCACAAGGTTGGAAAGGATCTACAAGGTCACCTAGTCCAACCGTCCTCCCATTACCCTTGCTACCACAAGCCACTAAACCATATCTCGTAGCTCCTCATGCAGACCTGTTTGTCTCCAAATTGCCAAGGCTCAGAGAAAGGCAGCAGAAAGCCAGATGAGCCTGGCTGGTCTCTGTCCCTCCAGTGCCTGTCAGTATTGGTCCATGGATAGTCTTCCATGGAGATGTTTGTCCTTGTGTTCCTTTTCACTGGGCCTCACTCTCTGGTTGACCAAGTTTCTTCTTGAAGCAGGCTCTTTCTACCCTGCCTTTGCCCATGTGGTTTGTTGAGTAAGTGGAAGAAATTGTGATGAGGGCTTGCTGACCCCAGCCTCATTCGAGCTGTATGGAAAGACCCCTTAGGAAGAGTTTTTTTGTGATATTTTCAGCTTAACTTTCCAAATCCACAAAGGCCTGGAGAAGACTGGTTTGCAGCCAAGCCTTGATTGTCTATTAATCTGCCTGAATCCTCTCTGTAGGTTTGCCTGTCCATGTAACAAACCACAAGGGCATTGTTAATGATGCTGCAGAGATAAGAGAAGTTCTCAACCCAGAGGGAGCTCCCAGGAGCCTTGAAACAGTTTGGATCCTTGTCTAAAGCGTGAGGAAAGCCTGTTTCTCTAAAGCAGATGTAGCTGTGTCCTGAAATCCAAGGACTAGAAAAATACCTGCATTCTATTTAATCTCTTAAGGTATCACAGATTCAGAAAAATACTTAGAGGTCTTCCAAGAAAGCGTTTGTAGATTTGGGTGTGCAAGCCTGTAAAAGTGTTTAGTTGTCTAGCAATGGTAGCATATCCAGATAAAGCATCTTTATCTTGAAGGTCTGCTTTAACAGTTGTTATTCCTCCACTGAAGCTGGAAGAAAAGGGAACACAAAGGCTCTGGGGTGACATCCTGCACCTGGCAACTCTGCAGCAGGTGTTAAGTGCAGAGCTACTGATGGTAAAAAGCTTTTGATGCTGCTTAGTGTGGAGGCAGAACCCAACCCAGAACATCCTCCTTTCTTGAGTTGGGTTTTAGCTCTTGGTGATTTCTTAGGTAGCTTGTTAATTTTTTGGGTTGTGCTGTGACCCTGCAGCAGCATCAGAGAGAATTACAACCTGCAGTGAATAAGTCATTTTGGCCTTTCAGAGGGGGTAATGACACTTTGAGATCCCTCAGTTGTATTTTTCTCATTGGCAAATAATCAGACTGGGTATTTCTTTTTTATTTATTTTAATTAAAAATACAGGTCTTCATGCTCACCAGGTGGTTCGCTCGCTCAGGTGCTTAATAGCACTTTGCAGTTGGCTGAAATCTCTCTTCTCTCTTCTGAAAAACAACAATAGAGACATTGATCAGAAACTCAGACTAACTCTTGGGGTCTGAGTGCCAGTGGTGCCAGCTGACAGATACCCCCCGTTACACATGCTAGAGTTGCCCTTTATTGGCTGGCACTTCTTACCTACCCGTTGATGTGTGTGAGGAAGAGGGCTGGCTCGTTCTGATACTGCTGACGAGACACCCACCTTGGCTGCTGGTACCTCTCCTATTCCTACTAGTTGCTCTTGGTGCTGTTGGGGACCTTGCTGTTGTGCATCCCCAGAATGGGAGGAGGAGGACAACGTTTCTAAAAAAGCTGAGTAACTAAAATGGCTCTGTACAGCACTGCTCAGCAACAACTAGAAATGTAGGTGTGTTTTCAATATTGTTTTTCTTCTAAAGCCTAAACATAGCATTATGCCAGACACTAGGAAAGAAAATTTGGCTCTGTCCCCCCCAAAAAACAGGACACCTTGGAACACGTATTTTGGAAGATGCTCTCTAAAACATCACCCACTGTGTCCTTTGCTACCCTTCCTGCTTCCGTGGGGCCCACTTCTCACTTGCCCCTTTCTTGGCAGTAGGACTGTCCATCTTTCGGAGGTAAGCTTCCACTTCGGAGCCCACTGCATCCTCAATCAGGCCAAGGTGGTCCAGGACCCTCAGCCCTTTCAGCTTGCACAAAGTGTTCAGCAGAGTCTTCAGGGCCCGCACTGGGGGTTCATTTGCGTACTGACTTGGTTTCTCCTTTGGGATAGACTTCAGGACTGGGTGGGCATCCAGCAGGATTTTGTCCAGGTTAATGGTGATGATGGTGCCTGGGAGAAGACGTGTGGTCCTCCAGAGGCATTTGGCAAACCAGTCAGAAAGCTTATCTGGGCTGCCACCAGCAGTCAGGCTGCCTTGGAGCAGTTTGAGCAAGGCATGGAAGATGGCTTGTCTTGCCAGATTTTATCAGGACCCTTCTCATGAGGGTGTTGATGGATTGTGTGAGTTTCTCACCTTTCTCTTGGTCCTGCTCTAGGCAGTCCTCATTACCTTCTGCCTGAAGGTAAGGAGGCTGTGCATGACATCCTTCAGCATATTCATCAAGGCCTCCTGAGCCAGTTTTGTCTCAAAGAGAAGCATCCAGGCCTGGATGACAGTTGCCTTGCAGGATGATTTCATCCTTCCCCCTTTTCTCATCTCTTTGCTTTTGCTGTTGGATAAGCTTGAGAGGTTATAAGCTGGGTACGAGGAACTCACTTACGTGTCCAGGCATGGCTTCTGCCTTGTGCTTCTGTCTCAGCATCTTCTCCATGCCTGAATGCTGGTGTCAGGATCACTACTGCTAATACAACAAATGAGGGAATTAATTGTGGATTTGATGCCACCATCTTTTAGAGTGGACTTCATCTGTGTTTTTGGCTTGGCAATGCCCTTGTCTTTCACCCCTTGTGTTCTCTGAGGGGCTCCTTGGATATCTGCTTCTCTTCTCTGCTGGTTTTGGGTGCTGGCTCTTTAGCCAACATTTATGAAGACATGCTTGTTGTTGCAGGTGCTGTGGTTGCAGTGGGAAAGTGTTTGTGCTGTTGACTACAGAATGTCAGGAGTATGGGTCAGCAGAGGCAGTGGATGGGTCTGACAGTCTGGCATTGGCCTTCTTCAGTGTCACAAGTTCATGGCCCTTTGCAGAGGCCTTCAGCTCACTGGTGGCTTCAGCCATCTCCTGAAAGCCAAGGAGCTTAGGAAGGAAGGCAGGGCTGCCTGTGAGTTCTGTGCACACAGCCTCATTGCTATCCTGCAGGCAGGAGCAGAGGTGAGGCACACACGGAAACAGGTCTGAGAGAGTTGAGTGGAAGTTTATGGTGGAAGTTTATGGCTTATGTCCTCCTGGGACCCCTTGGGTCCTCCTGGGTCCTATCACTCGGGCTTGGCTTGGGGCTGGCACAGCTGGGAACTGGTGGGATCTGCCTGTGCACCTCCTCCAGCTCAGCCTCTATCAGAGGACCAAGGGGCAGCCTTTCACTCTTCATCAGTGCTCTGAGTGAGTCTCCCATGTACGGGTAAATAACCCTCAGCAAAGTGATGGCCAAGAGCCATCTTCAGGGTATTTACCAGTGGTTTGGTGTCCATTTCAGCAAAGCCAAACTCCAGTGGCCTTTGATAGGCAGTCCAAGATCTTGGTCTGGGTACTGGAATTCTTCTGAGAGAAGGCCAGTAACATGGCTGTCTTTGCAGTCCATGGCAACGAGCATACCTCTGCTATAGTTGTAAGGGCTTCTTGAGCACTCTTGCTGCATAGCACATCTCCCACCATTTCTGCAACCTCACCGATGATGATTTGTGCAGTTGTTTGGGAGAAGTCCCCTTTCTGAGCTAAGAGGGTGATGGTGTCAAGCTTCATATTCACCGACTGGGCCTTGGCTCCCTGCATCCTGTGCCAGCAGTCTCACCAGCGCTTGGCAGGGGATCTCACTTTTCTTCATCTCCCTGACCACCTTAGAATCAAAGAAGCATAAAATCATAAAGTTTATAAAAGACCACGAAGGTCTCTTAGTCCAGGCACATTCAACCCACAGCTCGGCCTAGCCAGTCCTGCAGCCGTCCTGTGCCATCATGGCAGCAGCTCTGCCCTGCCAAGCGGCCCAGCACTGGTCACACACTCATCACTCACAACAACCACACATCAGTGTGCAATGGGCACTGTCCGGGTTGAAACCAGGGCATGGGGAGGGCACAGTGCAGTGCCAACTCAAGTGATGGCAAATAGTTGTATGCATTTGGATGTGTTGGCGATACACAGTTCTGGGAACAGCTAAAAATATGCACCTTGCTTTCTTGTTTTGATAGAGGAATTTGAGAACGGGGTTTCAAGATTGCCAAAAAGATCATCAATTTTTTGGTATATTTTCTACTTCTTTTTCAGTCAACATAAATGCATTTATCTGCAGATTTTCAAATTGAATGTGTAGAATTGCAATCAGATATTCAACTCAGAAATGTGACCGTATCTCTTTACCAGACTTTCATGACACCTCTCTCACCAGAGAAGGATATCCCTCACTTCACAGTCACGCCTCATTCATGTCACTGCTTTTTGGCAGTACGTGCATTTGTGAGCAACTGTTGTCAATGATGAAGCACAGGAGTAAAATTTCATCAGGAATCTCTGATGAACACCTTGAGAGCTCACTAAGAGCTGCAGCCGCTGCTACCAAACCGGACTGATGCATCAGTTTCACAGAAACAAGGTCAAACATCCCAATAGTTCTGTGTTTTTGTTGCTCTCTCTTGTAAATGTTTTAATAAAAAAATAAAATAAGTCTTGTTACTTATATACATTAAACATGTTATGTATTTTATAAGGGTTGCTCCAAAAGTACTGCCTTCTATTTTATTATGTTGGCCCACAACATCAGAGGTGGATGTTGGCGGTATGGCAGTAGAGGCTTGAACCTTCCCACCAGTATCCTGTACATGTTGCGGCCATGTGACAGATGGCAGCAGAGGGGCAGTCTGACAGAACGATGTCTGACATGGAAGCACGTATGGAGCAAAGGTGTTTCATTGAATTCCTCCACGTGCAGTCTCAGCACAGGAGAACTGCTTTTTGAAGGCTAAGTGGATCCTCAGTCCGGACCACAGTGCATGGCCAGGGATGCAGAGATCTCTGCTTTGCTGAGGCCCCAGAAACCTGCTCCCTTCGGGATACACAGCAGCAAAGGAATGGGATGGGACCTAGGACTGGTGCTCACCCCTCAGCCTGCCTCCACGCTTTCCAAGGGTGCCCTCTTCACATCGTGTCTACTTTTTGGGCTGGGAACCCCTCTGCATCACCTGGGCTGCCCACACCTCTTCCCAAAGCCCTCCCCACGGCTGCCACGGCTTGTCCCCTCCCAGAGGCGTTCTTGTGCTGCATACTGCCCAGCTGCACTCCTTGAGGTTGCAAATGGAAGAGGAAGCTGTTTGGCTATCAGAGCTTTGTTTACTTATAGGAGGCCTAACAAACATGGATGTTAAGGCCCCCTAGGGGGTCTTTCTTATGATGCTGGGGCCTATTGGATTAGGCAAATGAGAGCCAGAGATTTGCCTAATAGCTTGACAGGCCATGAGGGATTAGACTCGTGGGCTGGTGTAAACGTGTGGTACAGAGGTGCTGTGGTGTGGATCTCTTCTTAGCCATGGCTAAATGCCTTGTCAATGTGGGCTAATCTTGTTTGCCTTGTCTTCCATAATGCCGCCTTACAGGACACAGCCTCCTCCGATTTAATCACTGCGGAATGGAACGGTAGGCTTTTGTTTTTGTGCGTGCACCTCCTGCATTACATAGCACTTTCAGCATTACAGGCATCAGTAATTAACAGCAATTTTTAACTGGCATTGGTTCCAGCTCCCAAACTAGTTGCTCCTTCGGGACCAGAGGTTCCATTCTGTTGGTTGAAGGCAGCTCCCTCTGTGAAGGTCCTACCGCTGTCCCTGCACTGTGGATCTGTTGATCCACATTCCTTTATCAGACATTTGCATGAACCATGTCCACGTTCCCAGGTGACCCAGCAGCTTCTTCCCCTGAACAGGGATCCCGCTGTGTCACATTGCTGTGCTCAGGAGTTCTGTGATGCCTGAGAGACGCACCCAGAGCACCCACCCCTCACTGGAGCACATAACTGAAACTGGAAGTGGGTGGTGCCTATCCTCAAAAGCAGCGGGCAGTTAGCTGCTGAACTGAAGTTGCCAGGGTTGTGAAAGGGTTGTAAAGGTAGCGCAGGTGGAACGCCTCTGTTCCTTGGTCCCCTTTGGTCCCCGGTTCCCTTTGCTTAATCCGACAGGGTACAATGCTGTCAGTGCTCAGGGTTCACAGAGCATTAAGGCTTTTGCAGGACCTCCCAAGGATGGAAGACTTCTGCTCATAGCCAACTTGGAGAAGAGCAGGCACCTCTGCTGGGCTAGGTTTGCCCCTCTCTGCACCCAGGGCACAAGCCATGATTGTCTCATTAAGATGCAGGGTCCATCCCAACTAGCCCTAGATTTTTAGATTTTTGTTCACATTCCCCTGCTCCACATCTTCTGCCCTGAGTTCCTTACACCTACACTAAAAGCCCGGCAGAACTGGGTACAGCACAGGAACTGGGCTCCAAATGCTCACATCCACTGGGATGCGCAGCCACAAGTCTTCCTTGCCTTCCTTGCTTTTTGGAGCTGTGGGAGCCAGGGAAGTTCACTGCAGGTGTTCCCCAGCACAGAGGCAGCCTCCTCCGAGGTGATTAGCATCTGCAAGGCACTGGCATGGACAGTGCAGGTGGGAGGAAAAGAAAAGCTCACACCAGTCCCATTTGCCCCACAATGGGTGGCCTCTTGCTCAGTTGTGCAAATTGCCCATGCACTCTGGGGCCCTAAGCTCAAACTGCTCCCCAGAAAGCCCAGCAACTACTAACCCTGCTCTGCCCTTCACTGGGTGCGTGGCAAAGCCACAAGGAGCGGGCAGAGGGACAGCACTTGCCAGCAGTGCGAGGTGGCAGCTTCCATCTGCTGCCTATGCTCATGTGCTAATGGCAAGCACCTGGGCTCAAGACCAGCTGAGACAGTGGGGTGAAAAAGGGCTCTGAGTTTGGCTCTGGTACCTTCAGTCAGCCAGTAGAGGAAAGCTGCAGGTGAGATAGAATCTAGTCTTTCTGTGTGAACAGAAAGGGCTGCAGATCAGTGGGGGTAACACTGAGACTTGCCAGCTGCATGCAGCATGGTCTTCTGCCTCACTTTAAGGGAGAGCTGGGCCAGGTAAAGCCCTAGGGCTTTCCTGGTTATCCTTCCATGTGAAGTACCATCTGTCTTTCACCCAATTATCTGTGCCTTCCTTTCCTTACAGGTAGTGGGAAGTTTAAAACCATCATGTGAGCGCAAAGGAGAGCTCACATTTTGGCTGGGGATCTCCAGTAGCAGCCCCCGCTTTGTAAGGTAGGCCCAAGAGGTTTTGGGATTAGGGCATGGGTGTCCAGTCTTGTGGCTTGCCTGGGCAATTGACATTGATGAATGTCAATGGCTGCAATTGTTTTTATGGAGTTGAGCACTCTGGGGAAGACTGCTTAGATATCATCTGTGACTTTAGCATATCCTTCCTCAGGAGTTTGAGTTTGCCAATTACACTGTCCTGGAGTAGCCTTACTGTCTAGCAGAGAGCTGCTGGGGTAAAACCCCAAATTCCCAATACGTTGGGAGGAGAATCTATCACTTGTCCTTCATGGAATTCCATGGGCTCTTACCTCTTGCTGTGCCTTTGGAGACGTATTTGTTCTCTGATTCCCTTTCTTTATGGCTCAATCCAAACTTGATGGAGTCCTTGTGCTTAGGCAACGTGCAAGTTTTGCATCATAAAGAGGCTTCCTAATAGCCAGCAGTGCATCCTGCTGCTCCATGTCTTTCCTTGCTGAAAATTAAACAGCTGTAAAATTAGGAGCTGAATGTCTCTTCATATGGGGGTCCTTGTGCATGGCTGGAGATTGGAGTTTCTGCCTTCTGAAATAGTGATCTAAGGGTTGAGGAAAAGACAATCCCTAACAATTATTTCTCCAATCTCTTTTGCTTTGAATACTTCAAGTCACAGTGGATGTGTACATTTTTGCTCATAGTTTTCCTTGCTTCTCATGCCTGAGCACTTCTGTGGCATCTCAGATCCGTTACTGAGAAAGGTTTTCGGGTGCTCCATCCCCACCTGTGCTTTTGGACCCTTAAAGGAGGGGACAAGGAAACAGAAGGGAAGGTTTGCTGCAAACGAAGAAGAAGTTAGCCATTTTCCTTTGCCATGGGAGATTTGATGCAATTCTGCATCTGCAGGTCCTAGTGCTGCATTGCCTTGAGTATTTAATTAGTGTAAATAGGATCTCCGGGCAGAACCCAGCCCTGGTCCAAAGCAGTGCTCACCACTGTTTTCTTGGCATCCTCTAGTCCATCTCTTCACAACAGGCTTTCCATTGCCAGGCTTTGTCTTAGGGTGGTAATCACAGTAACAGGCTATAGAAAGGGAATTTCTCCCCTGCTCTGGCAGCAGACCCTCCTGGGTGAATGGGCAGAGCTCACACTTTAAAAGCTCCCTGCAGAAAGTAGCATCCATGGCCAACTGAGCTCATGGCGTGCCCTGTAAATCTGCACTTCCTGGCTGCACGTGAGCATGCTGGGTGTTGGGAAACCTTGAGAACTGTAAGCAGAGAAGGAGCCCCATTAATTCCTGTCTAGACTGGCTTCTGAGCCCAGGTTCCAGAGATGAAAGGGCACTTTATTAAGACAGGGCATAAATCCACCCTGCCAACAAGTCCACACTCCTCTGGATTATTTACACCTCCCTCCCTCCCCCTGGTCAGTGCCTGTCCCTATATAATCTCCATTAAAGTTCTGACAGGATTAAGCCAATATATCTTAACCTTAACCTATCAGGCTCTGCGTGCTTTCGTTTCTACCGTGTCACAAGGAAGACTTCGTGTTTTTACAGAGAGACTGAAAAAAATAGGTGTCTAAGGAAAAGGAGCTCGTTGTCTGGGGTGGGGTGCGGAGGGTATGGGTGTTTCAGGATGCAGCCTCTGAGGAAGGCAGGCATTTTGAATTCAGAGATGTGAGCGTTTTTAATTACTGTTGTGGTTTTGGTCCTTTCTTTCCTGTCACTGGAAAGTTTCTACTGATGGCCTGTGGTTTGTGTCATGCTTATGGCAAGAGCCACAGCCCTGCAGGAGCTGGGCAGACCCTGTCAGCTCATGTCTGCGTGAGCTTCTCCTCCTTCCCTTACAGCAGTGCAGCAAGGAGCAAACAGTTCTTGAAGACACAAACCTCAAAGGGACTTTGGCACAAATGTATTTTTAGGTTGGAAAAGTAAAATACATTCAGTGTCTGTGCAATGCCTGGCTCCTGGTTTGTCTCAGGTGGGCCCATCCTGTGGCAGGCCCAGCTCGTTGTCACCGCTGCTTGATACATGCAGCGTGATAACAGCGTGTGATGACAAAGCTGTGCAGTGCTTAAAGCTGCATGACTTGAAGAGCTGCTGCAGCTTTCAGCACGCTGTGGCAGTGACAGGCCATGGGAATGACCAGGCCCGTTGAAAGGACGCACTTGAATTTTTGTGCACCCAGGCAGAGACCTCAAGAAGGCATAAGCATTGAAGTCTGCTCAGGTCGGCGTTTCAGCTGACTGCAGTGCTTGCAGTCCTTTTGTATTCACTTTTCTGTTGCAGTTTTTAGCATATGAGCTTATTGGCGTGGTCAGTTCTGAAGTCGTTAGCAAATATTTGCCTAAAGTGAGTTTGAAACCTATAAAAAGGACCATTTGAAGTGTTTCCAAGGTTAGCCTTCATTTGGCCAAAGAAATTATAATCCCTGGCTCGTGTGTCCAATCCAAAATAACCAGGCTGATCCAATTTTGAATACTGGGTGCTCTCATGTTAACCCCTTATTATTACCAGCACTTTATACAGAGAGACTTGCAACAAAATGAAGAGATGTTATAAGGACCAAGTCATTATTTACCTGCATCACTCTCACCTGATGAGCAGTGAGATGAAACCCTTATGCTCTGTGTTGTAGGCAGCACTATGATGGCAGGATGTTTGTGTTCACTGGGCAGGGAATTCAACAAGAAACAGATACAAAAGTAATCCTTTCCCACAAAATAAATGTTGCTTTCTAATCAATCATCCTTCATCAGATAATCCGGCTGAAGGAAGGGCTGTGCCAGCTGGCACCCATCCCACCCCTCATTTCCACCAGGAAGTGGTGAGGGGAGGAAGAGGCTGTGATCCTACATGAGCTGCCAGCACGGGAAACCCAAGCACCTTTGTGCTGGAGGGATGCTGCCAGCAGCTCTACTGAAACAATGCTAGATAAGAGGTGGGGAAAATCATCCAAAAGGCGGAGAATTCTTGTAAACTTTTGCTATCTAGCAATGCGGAGAGATGTTTTTCTCCTCTGTTTAACTCACCTGTTGTTTCCTCCTCCTGGCATTTATTAATCTGGCTGGTTAAGCATTGAGTCCAGCCTGCAAACAGATCTCATCACAAATCCTGTTCTCCACGGTGTACTCAGAAATGGCTCTGCCTGAGCAAACTCGCTTCTCATGTCTTCATTCTGAGGGCAGAACTAAAGGATGGAGGTAGATGTTTACCATGAAATTCGCACTGCGTGTTCCCCCTTCAGAGCAGCCAATAATGCTAACAACACCAGCACTTCCATTTGTAGACAAGCTGCGTTTGGACAGAGCCCTCTGCAATTCATCCACAGTTTGGGTGTATTCATGGCACCCATCCCAGTCCTGATAAGCCAAATCAGGAGCCCTAATCACAGGGGTAGTGTGTTTGATAACCATTGCTCTTTAATTGTTTCTGATCTTTATCTCCACCTCTCTTTCCCCCGAGGGTGTTTTTCCCCTGTGGGAGGATCAGTGCTTCTCTTTGAACTGGCTTTTCCTTTCAGCATTTATCGTTCAGGGCTGCACTCTTTGTAGCAGCTGCTGTTTTGGAGGTTTGTGATTTGCACTCAGTTTATCCTTGATGTTGGTAGCTGACAGAATTGCTCGTGTCTGAGGAGCCAAGAAAGCCCATGCTGCTGTCCCTGTCCCCATCTTAAGCACTCTGTAGCTCCCATTGTTTAATCCCCATCCATCCCCACCCGAGTGGTTCCAGAGGGGAACCCTGCACACCTGGGAGTGCTGGCAAGGCAGGATGCACCAGGGCAGCTCAGTCAATATTGACTTTACTGCAGGCTTTGGTGCTCAGCGAAGGTTATCTTTCTCCCTAGGTAGGATTTAGCCCGTTAGCACTACTGTCTTTGAAGCCATTAAATACACAAAGTGGGTGGACTTGAAAAGGGGGTCCTTTCAAATGAAGGTATGTTATCATCCCATGCAGATCATACAGACTAAGGCCGGCCCTTTGGACTGCACGCTGGGTGAAAACCATAACTGGGACTCGAACAGGGTGATCTCTGTCCACCACATTTGTTTGCTTGTCGTATAACTGTTTCCTCTCCCTTGCACCGTGGGCACAGTGCTTTGCAGGGATTTCTTTCCTGGTGCAGCTCTGCAGCCCTACTTTCCCACTCTGGCATTTGGATGAAAACTTTCCACCCCTAAGTGTTTGCTTTACGGGAAGGAACTTTTTGCACAGCATGAAACTTTCCACTGTGTTCGTGATTGGTTTGGGGCAAACTCAGTCAAGATATTAAAAAAAAAAAAAGAAGAAATCCTGTCTGTGACAGCTGAACCCACAGGCACCGCAGGGCACAGCCCACCCTACTCAGAGGCAGGAGTGCTGCCAGCTAGAGTGGCACAGCCTGGCCTTGCCAGTCTGCCTGCAGGGACACGCTGCTCTATGTTGGCTTGGGTCGTGTCAGCTGGAAATTTGGGAGGGAGCCCAGCGCTGTCCTGCCCTGCTGTGTGCAAAGCTGGCTGCTGTCCCCAGCTGTGAGCAGAAGGCTGCAGGTAGCAGGATTTCTTCCCCATGCACACAAATGTTTGGCAGCACCTGGGCTGCCAGAGGGCTGGGTGTTTATTTCCCAAGTGAGTCCTGGTTCCTTGGAGGGTCCCTTTGCTCTTCTTGTGCTCCCTGAGCTTTCCTCTGTATCCACGATGCTCACAAGGTTGCTTGCTAGAAAGGCTATGTATTCACTGTGCTCACCCTCTGTATGCTGAAGTGAAGGTGGGGGCTGATCCACAGGCATCTCTGGAGATGCAGTGCCTCACTGTCCTCTCTCTCTCGTACTGCAAATAGTCCTGCTCTCCTAGATAGAAGGCCTGGGGAAGGAGATGCGCTTGGGTGTAAACAAAAGCTCTTGTCTTCTCTGAGATGATCTGCATTCTGGTGGGCACACAGAGTTCTGAACTACCCTGTAAGGTGGTGGCATGGCACATACTACAGTCTTCATGTTACTCAACTGAAAGTCAGAATTGTTTAAGTTGGAAGGGCCCCTTAAAGGCCATCTAGTCCAGCTCCCCACAGTGAGCAGAGACACCTACAGCTCCATCAGGTGCTCAGAGCCTCGTCCAGCCTGACCTTGGGTGTCTCCAGGGATGGGGCACCCACCGCCTCTCTGGGCAACCTGTGCCAGTGCCTTACCACCCTTATTATAAGAAACTTCTTCCTTATATCCAATATAAATCTCCCCTCTTTTAGTTTGAAACCATGTCCCCTTGTCCTACCACCTGCTAAAGAGTCTGTCCCCATCTTTCTTGTAGCCTTCTTTGGGTACTGAAAGGCTGCTCTTATGTCTCCCTGGAGCCTTCTCTGCGCAGCCTGGAGAAGCCCAGCTCTCTCAGCCTGTCTTTGCGGGGAGGCATTCCGTTCCTTGAATCATTTCTGTGGCCCTCCTCTGGACGTGCACCAACAGGTCCATGTCTCTCCTGTACTGAGGAGTCCACATCTGGAAATGAATTCTGATAGCTTTATATTGCTTCCCTATGTTATAAAGCAATCTTAAATTCATGTTAATAGCTTGATATGAGTCTTAAATGCTCTAAATCAGAATAAGACACCAGTGCCTCTGTTATTAGGAGGTCTTTAGCAACCATGGCAGGTTTAATCTGAGTGGATAAATCTGCAGTTGGATTAAAGCCTAATTACTCTGCGATGAATCACTCTGTAATATTTCATATAAAGCACTTGGTTTACAACCAAGTCTAAGTGGGGAAGTCTGCAGTGCCTATTGTTGCACTCAGGACACTGATGCAAATTCCTGTTTTAATGCTATTCTAGTGCTTTAAAGGAAAGTAGGGAAAAGAAATAACTCACCAGTTCTGTCAAAGCAGCATGAAGGTATTTCACTCTAGTTTTTTTCCAAGTAGAAACTAAGCCCCTGTGTTTTACCCTCTCTGCCTGCACTGGGCCAGAGGCCGTTTCAGGACTGCTTTTACACTGCTTTCTGAAAGATTGGCTGCAAGTCTGCTTGGCAAAGGCTGGAGAAGCACCAGGCAAGCCAGCTTACGTGGTGACCTTAGCGCTGTGGCCGCCCTTGCCAGAGGTAGTTAATTTCCCCAAATGCCGTTGCTGAAGGTACTTCTGAGGGGGTTGTTGCTAACGACCTGCTGGCTGTGAAGCCGTGCCTCCAGCCACAGGATCAGAGGTTTCTCAGCAGTGTCCAAGGGTAATGCTGAGGGTTATATCCTTGTTCAAGCTTTGAGAAGGAAATGTGGCCCTGGACTTGTCCTGTTTGCTAGGAGAGGCAGATTATGTTTTGCTGGGCTTTCCCATTAACTCCCTATCTCCTAATAAAATACTGCAAGGAAAAAAAAAAATCATTGTTCCTGCCAATTTTAGCAGGAAATTGAGAACAAATATTTTACTTTAGCCAACTTGCTTTTTAGCGGCCCAAGCTTTTCCTGGGAGCGGGCAGGCGCCTGCTCCGTCTGTCCTTGAAGCCAGCAGAGCAAGTAGCTGCAGGGCTGGGCCCTGCTGCAGGCTGCTGGAGTCATGGAATCATTTCATAGACACATAGAATGGCTGAGGTTGGAGGAGACCTTAGAGCCCACCCAGCCCCAACCCATGCCATGGGCTGGCTGCACCCACCAGCTCAGGCTGCTGGGGCCCATGGCCCTTCCAGCCTGGCCTTGAGCACCTCCAGGGATGGGGCACCACAGCTCTCTGGGCATCCTGTGCAGAGGCTTAAAGAGGACAAGGAGATGAATCTGAGTTTTGCTTTCAAATGTGCAATCAGCTTTATGTAATATCAGTTTGGGGCAAAAAGGGAAGGTTTTTAGACCTAGTTCTATCAGCCCTTTAGGAAGGGGTCTGGATGACAAGATGGGGGTAAATGAGCTGAGCCAGCAGCAGTCTCTTTGTGGGCACAGCTCCAGGAGCAGGATCTCTGCTGGGCTGTGGAACTGCTCAGAATACAGCAGCATTCCTGTTGTGCAGAGAAAAAGAACAGCCATTAAAACTGATAAACAGTCCTAACAGCAAATAGAAAGCCCGGATAATAGAGACGGAACAAAATGCAGTTTTTCTGCATCTATCATGGAAAGAAAAAAAAACAAACCACCAACAACAACTTTGTAATCCAGAGGGAGAAAAATTACTAATGCAGCCCAAAAGCAAGGGAAAAGGCAAATGGGGCATAATGAAGTAAATAAGCTATTCTGTAATAGCCTCATTAAACTAGCAAAAGATGTACTTTCCATGTGGATTTTGTTTTGTGCAGGTGGCAGGGTGGCTGTTCTGGTGGGGCGATTAGTGCCTGGGAGGGCAGGGAGAGGGGCTGCTCTGCTCCCCATCCAGCCCAGCTGGTGGAACAAAAGCTGCCCCTCCCTCCTCCTGGAAAATAGGAAATGAGGTCCCCAGGCCTCCATGGGCTCATCCAGCTGCTTCTGTGAGGGGAGCAGAGGCTGTGGAAGCAGCCAGGATATGGCTCGGGGCACAGAATCTGGCTGTTTGCACACAGGGTGAGCAGACTGGAGGAGGGGTGCCGATCCCCAGCAGCAGCTGTATGTTCTGGTGATCAAGGCTGAGCCCGAGCTGTAGGAAGTCATGTTTTTTTCCAGTGAAGGGAAACTTCTGCCATGCATTCACCTGCATCTCAGTGCCTGCCAGCTCTTATGCTAGATAGCCCACACGCAGGATTTTTGCCAGCTGAGCAGAAGCCTTCACAGCAGCATTTCAGGTCTCTCTAAGAAAGCTTCATTCTGGGGAAAGAAAAAAAAAAACTCTGTAGTTTGCCTTGTTGTTTTTGTTTCCTTGCCTGATCATAGCAGACCCAAGTCTTCCAAAAGGCACTGTTGAGTTTCAAGGTGAACTTTGAGGAGTCATCTGAATTCAGCAGGTCTTCTGCAGGGCAGCATTTCATTTGCAGCTCTCTGAGCCCACAGGACGAACCCCAGGAGTGAAGGCCTATCCTTGAGCCCTGCTGCTGCCACCCAGCCCAGAAAGCCCAACTCTGTCCGGCCCAGGCTTCAAGTTAATTCTGCCCAAACTTCTGGAGGTGACTTTGGGCAATCTGTGAGCACAAGAGATCTGTGAAACCTGGGTTTCTGCAGGTTGAAGTACATTCAGATTAAGGCTTTGGGGTTTTTTACATGAAGCTCATCCAGTCTGGGTGTCCTTCCAGATGGGTCAGCACTCCCTTGAAGGCCTGAGGTTCTGCTGAGCATTGAACGTCTAACAAAGTCTCAGACCAGACAAGTTGTCCTCAGTCAGTACCACATTTGCTTTTTGCTCAGTTGTAAGAAAAGTGTTTGCAGTGGGAGTGCCTTCTGCTCCAGTGAAAATCAAGCAGACTTTACATAGGATTTTTAAAACAACCTATGAATTCATCCATGGAGGTGAAACTCTGTATTAAAGCCGTAGCTTCTTTATAAAACCTGGTAGAAAAGGCTTTGTTTTCATTTCAGTTCTTTAGGCAGCTAAAATTATTCCTGCATGACCTGCAGGTTTTGTCCTGCTACGTTCCAGGAGGACTTTTCCCAGACTGAAGGTTAGGGTAGATAAACAGTTTCACATGGACACAAGAGAGGTAATTATAGCTATAAATGAAACGGTATTTCTCTTGTGTTCAACAGCAGTAAAATGCAAAAAAAATGGTTGAAAACCAAAGGGGAAGAATATCAGAGAGAATGAAAAGAGTGGGATTTAAACAAATGTACCTTCCTCTGAGGTATCTGGAAATGCAACCAAATTTCATCAGGGAGAACACAGGAAAGAAACACTGCAGTCTATAAAGGCCTGGATTTTTGATCCCTAACCCCACATCAAGTATGATTCAGGCATCCTCCCCAGAGAGAGAAAATTTGTTGGTGAATGTTGGTGAAATCCTGGATTTATGACACACACAGCTCCGTAAATCTCCTTTTTCTGGCCATCCTTCGGCTTGGCTATATGAAGAACATCGGGAATGGTGAAGAAAGCTGCTTGTAGAGCTTTTCATGTGGTTTCCATGGCTGGAAAAGTGTGGCTGGGTTCCCTGCCTCCTTGTAAGTGGTCAAAAGAGCTCTTTCAATTAAAGTGGGGTTTGAAGTCTCAGGTATGTTCCAGGAAACCAGTGTGGCGGGGAGGGAGACCAGACTGGATGCAGCGTACAGCTCTTGTGTTGTTTGAGGGTCTTTGCAATGGGCTGGCTGAGAACTCCTGATGCTGGCAGCCGTTTACTCACTACAAGCCCCAAGATGCAAGTAAGAGGCTGTATGGATGCCTCAGTGATGCGCACACCTGCCGAGCAGCTTTTGTCTGCTCTGGTTTAGTTCTGCTGCCAAAAGCAACAGGCGCTGATTCGCTTCCAACGGGCAGGGTTCATTCCTCTGGTTCCTTATTAAGGCACTTCAGTGCAAGCCCCCACCAGGATACCCGGAGAGTTGATCAGTGTTTTCTTGTACTTGGTGAACAGTGCTCTCCATTTGTGAGCAATAAGTGGAATCTATGAGCTGAAACAGCGTGCACGGCTACATATGTGGGGAGAGGGAAGTCCAAAAGCACATCGATTAAGGAAACATGAGCAGCTCTACAGAAACAAAAGTGGCATCCTTCTGAGTGCACAGGCAGTATTCCTGCCTCTGGCAGCTACAAGCAGCCAAGGGAGTTGTGCTTATCCCCTTCTGCTTGCACCCCACTCTGTCCATGCTCCCATGTACCCCATGCTGGACACATTCAAGTGCTAACACCAGTGATAGCTTTGCTCTGCCTATAGGTAAAGCTATTCCAGTTCATTTGCTGCTCTCAGTGTTTTTGGATTTTTTTCTTCTGATCACTCCCATTCCCCAGGCCCATGGCTGGCCCTGCTGGTGAGCAGGTCAACCCCAGCAGTTTCTCTGCTGACCTCAGGCTGGGTTGCTCTTAGCCATGCTCCTCTAACTTTGCTTCCCTTCCTGCTCCTCCTGGCCATGCATGCAGTCTGATTTGTTCCAAGTGCCTTCCATGAAGAAGCAGGAAGGGAAAGGAGTCAGGGAGATGTGTTTTATCCAGCTCTCAGACACAAAGTCAGCAGGTTACTTGGCTGCCCAAGTCCAGCCTTCTTGAACCCCCTGGCAGCACAGGACAGACTGGACATGCCATTTCTTAAGCAGAGCACAATGCCCTTTTGTGCAGTGTTCCCGGGCTGGCCAGGTTAGGTTTTGTTTCACAAAGCCTCTTTAAATTCAATTTTTCCACCATGGAATTATGAAGAAAAAGATTTCTTTCTTCCTTCATCAAACCTTAGCTCAGGTTTGTTCATAACAGGTCTGTGATCCTAGAGCTAGGTTTCAGCTTTGCAAATAAACCTGCAACCTCGGCATCCCAGGCATTTTGTAATCAAATTTGTACATAACAAAGACGCTATAATTTCAGACCTAGAGAGAAAAGATGGGGCTGGGAGGCCAGAGGATTACCTTTTATTCCAGCATCGTCTGCAAGCTGTGTGTAGAAAATTACTTCATTGCTCTGTTTGCAGCTTCCTCGTTTGTCAAGAGGCACCAAGCAGTTGAGAGATGTCTCAGGAATGGTGTAAACCTCTCCCCACATTTCCAGAGTGCCTGAGGTCCTTTCATAAAGAGGATGAGAGAAGTGAGCGGGATGGAGGGAGTTTCCTCTGGAAAGGGGAATCCAGAATGAGAAACACATTCAGCCACTGCGAACAGCAAAAACACATACGCTTTGACTGCAGGAGCCAGACCATGCGTGCCTCACATGTGCAGCTGCCCAGATTTATGGCCTGTTATCCTCCTGGCAATTACTGGATTGTACCGTGGGGATCTGCATGGGTGATGTGCAGGTTGCCCACACAGCCTGGCCTTCTGAGAAATGACACGGCGTGCGCCATGTGCTGCGGCCAGCAGCAGCTGTGCTGGAAAACCACCACGGAGGAAATCACAAGTTAGTGAGTCACCGAGACCGCTGCCAGCCTGTCAGGAGACTCTCCATAACTCAGCTTTCATGTGCTTGTGCTTCTGCTCTAAAGCAGGCTCAGATGCCACCTTGAACAGCAGAACAGCCACTAGCAGGTGGGAAGAAGGACCTGGTTTTCATTCTCCAATCCCACGTTTAGGGGAGTGCTGTGAAGTGAGCAGACTCCCAGGCAGGCTGCAGCATAGCCAGCACACCCCACCCCTGAAAGTCAGCAGAGATGCTGCACATGCCCCTAGCCATGCCTGGTGCTGCCTGGGACATGGCTGGGAGCACGCCATCGCCACGGCACTTCTGGCCCAGCATCAATACTGAGGTCCTCCCAGAGCTGTTTATAGCTCCAGTCCAGCTGTGAGATCCAAGTGATTCAGGCTTTATCTGTGCGCAGGGAGATCACTTGCAGCTGCTCTGGCCCAAGAGCACACTCCTGTGCTTAGGATTTGCTTGCGTTTACATCATTTGCATCAATGAGAAGGGGGAGAAAAGCTGTTGATACAGGCTTGTTAAGCAAGCAGCAGCTCTGTAGCATAAAATGCAGGCTCTTGTACATCCGAACAAACCCCTAGGGACAAGGCAGTGTTTTGTTGTGGGACACAGAGCTGGCTGGGCAGTGCTGTTGTCCCCACGCAGAGCTGGGGCTGCCTCCTGGGCCCCCCCGAGGCCACCCCTGCTTGCCTCCAGCCCCTAGCTTTAAATGCCTCTCTTCCCTAATCCCAAACAAGTGGGAGCAGGATGCAGAGCAAACCAGTTCCAAACGCATGTGCTGGGGGTTCTTGGCTAGGTCTTGTTCTCCTTAAAGCCAGAGGCAAAATCCACAGGAGACGGAGGTGCTAAGACACTCTCTGGCTGAGTATCAGATGCTATTTTCCTTGGAAATGCGAGGGGGTCCGTGAGGTGCAATTCTGTCAGTGAGCGAGACCAGGTATTTTCAACTTCAAAACAGACAAGAAAGTAGGAGCGTTTTCTATGGAAACATAGTTGGATAAAGACTACGTTTGGGATTTGTGCATATAAATGCTTTTACTGCTTTCTTTAACAAAAACGGAGCAATAATTCTTGCTTCGGGACTAGAAGATTTTCAAGCAATGAAAATACCCCCTTAAAATCTCCATTTTAAAAGCAGTCTGTTCTGAGCTGAGTTTTTGGACGACTTCTCACCACATTTTTTCAGCCGGGTCTGCACAGCACATGTTCCCTCGCAGCAGCAGGCAGAGTGCAGGCGCTGAGGGCTGCCTGCTCTGCCCAGCGCTGCCATCTCCATCTCCAGACGTGCTCTCACTCAGAGCAGAGCTGCACGCTGTGCTTCCCTTCAGCAGGAGAACCCCTGCGCTCTGCCTCTGGGTGGGTGACAAGCTCCGGCAGATCACAGTGCCGGGAGAGGTGCTTGGGAGGCAGCTTGACAGCAGGGCAAATCCTTAGCTAGCAATAATGCATTCTTGCGTTTTTGTTCTTTGATCAACCGCTCTTTGCATTGACACTGGGACTTAACTTGCTTTAACTTCCACGTGCAAACTAGCTCAGAGCAGACATGTCCCTCGGACTGTTTAAGGATGCTTCCAGATGAGTGTTGGTGTGTCGTGATGAGGCAAATCCCCCATTCTCTAGCAGCAGCACCAGGGCAGCAGTTTGCTTACCTTAGCTCCTCAGCACCCTGTCCGCAGGACAGCCCAAAACTGTGCAGAATCCCAGCTTGAGCCCTCAAGTGTGAAATGTTTGCTCTCTTCTTGGGCACAGCAATGGGCAAACTTCCCTAGCGGTGTCCAGAATGCTTATGAAGTATAAGGTGATATATTCTCTCAGCAGTGGGAGCGATGCTGGGTGGCACTGAGGTCGTAGTTTGTTCAGTGAAGGAGCAGCATAGCTAGTGCTGATGGCAGCTGAAACTGTGCCTGAACTGGGATTGCATTCTGGGGGCAATATGGGAGGGAAACAGACAGAATGCAAAAAAAGCCAGAGTCTAGCAGATGGATTTTGAATTGAAAAAGTTCCCTGCATTGTTTGGAGCTAGTGTTCCAACATGGAATTTGCCATTTCTGAATGAATGAATGAGTTTACTATTTTTAAAAAATATGTAGGTGAAAACAAGTTCTCTTCTCTTGGATTAAAGCAAATGTTCTGTTTGACCAGGTGTGGCTGAGGTTTTCTTACTTTAGTTTGATGCCTTGTTTTGGAAAGGGGAGAGGAAGAGGGAACGTTAAAAACATTTATGCTCAATCCAGCAGAAAGGAATGTTTTCCAAGCTAAAAAATGACTGTTTCCCGTCAGTCCCGGCTGACCTCTGATCAGACACAGGATGTAGGACTCCCGTACACACAGTTGGTAGAAAGGGAGCTGGCTACTACATGTGATTTTTGTGGGAGTCTCACCATAGCCTACGCTGAGCCTTGAAACATCTCCCAGTTCTGTGTAGCCATCGTTATTGTGCACAGTGCTCTGCCTGCCTGGGAGTTGTTCCTGCAAATTAGAGCTCCCTCTCTGCAATGTTTGTGCTGAGCAGAAGTGCCACTGACTGCTCGGGGGTGGTCACCTGTCGGCAGAGGTGGCATTTGGAAACATACCCAGGAAACAAGCTGTTCTCTGTGTGGGTTCGGTGGAAGCTGGGTGCCCTGGCACCGAGTCCTCCTCCTGCGTGGCTGCAGCCAGCAGTACAGGTGATGCTGGTTAAGCACATGACTTCTTGGTGTGAGTTAGGCTTGATCTTCTTACTGAATGCTTACACAGATGTCCTCTGGGTCTCATGAACACGTGTCTTCAATTAATTTACATCAGCAGAGCTGAAGTTAAGCACTTTTCCAGTTGGAAAATGAGATGTCTGATATACTGCAAAGTGGCAGATTTTCAGCCTTGCGCCCATTCAGACTCCTGAGGGCAAACTTTCCAGCGTGCCGAAAGGCGGCTGTTGGGATGACCAGCGTGCGGCTGTTTGCATTTAGCACCCAGAGGGCAGAACATGATGGGAAATGTGCATCCTGCTGGAGGATTGCTCTCCTGGAGCATCCTTGCCTGAAAACTGGCTTGACACAAATATCTGAAAAGAAAAATTTCTCACTAAAAGATGCTTTGAAAATGTATGGAGCTGTGTGCCTCACACCTAGAGCCAGTCACTGTCACTAATTGGAGTGGAGTCTGTGGTAGTAGGTTACCTCACCTCCTCATTTTCTGAGGCTTCTTTCCCCTTCCAAAAAGGCTGAGCTGTGCTCCCGTCTGGGAGGTGTTTGCAGGAGGCAGTAAAGCCCATATTCTAGGAAGGGAGAGGGTGTGGAAGTAGGATTAGGACATTTTTGCCTAAAATGTAACAAAACAACAAACCACCAACAGATTCAGGGCACCGTGTTTTTATCAGAAGTGCCAAATTCTGGAAGGATTTGCTCCCAGACCAGACTAGGATTGTATCTTTCTCTTTCAAACTAGAAATCAACGCAAAGTTTGGGGACTGTGGTTTAAACTACAGCAAAGGCAAAAGAGCAGTGGAGATCTGGTGAAAATATAAACAACCTAAATCTCTCTCCAACATACATAGAGACAATGTTAGCAGTGAATAGATATGAAATGACCCCTCATCGCTCCCACTGTAATTTTTACTGTTGGAAATCATTGAGATCCATGTGGGCAGGTTAGATTTGCATCGCTGCTACTGCTCATTGCTGTCGTTGCTCTGATTTCTAATGGCCGTTCCTGAAACACTGGATTCCCTTCAGCAGGGCAGACAGGAGGGTTTATAAATTAGGAATTAAGAACAAGCCAGCCCAGGCTGGCAACCTGTTAATCAGCCTCTTTAAGCTGAAATAGGCAAGTTGCATAGAAGTCAAAATAGCCTCGGTGATTTGAACTCCGTGCTCGTTCCAAACACATCAAATCTGTATTTTATTTTCTTCTGTTTACCTGAAGAATAGAAATCTTGCCCTGAGTGCTTTGTTTTCCTTCAAGCAGGCATGTAAGATGCTGTCCCTGGGCTCTCCTGCGTGATGGCCTGGCTTTACTCCCCAGAACTGCCTGGCAAAGCTGGAGCTGGTGGGGATCAAAGCCAAAGCTGCTCCTTCACAACTTTCTTCTTACAAATTTTTTTCTCCCTTCTTTTTTTCCATAATCAGAGACTTGATTCCCTTTTTGTCCCTATTCAGGCTTGGGATCAAACAGGCCATGTATCTGCTGTGGTTGTTTTTTAATCACTTCAATGATTTAATAATTTGTAGTGGGGGGAGAGAGAAGATGGAAATGAAAATAATGACAATGCCAAGAAATGACACCATTTCTTTAATTCAAGCATAGTTGAGACAGCCTGTTCTTCCCTCTTCTCTCCTTTTTTTTCAATCTTGAGAAAATAATCATGCCGATAGTAGCCAGTGTATGCTGGCAAAACATTGAAGTGCCTGTAAACTCTTTTCCTTTTCTTTTAGGAAGTTCACTGATTAAAGCTTTTTCATCAGAAAATGCAAACAAACTGTTGCAAACCCCTTATCACTGTAAAGCAGGTAGAGCTTGTGTGCTGGATGGGTAAGCAGAGGTGGGGAGTTTGGGCAGCTTTTCCAGTGGGATGCAGGGACTGACAAACCTGGATCATATTTTCCACTAAAATTCCATTCATTTCTTCCAAAGACATGTTATCTAGGGGTGAATTACTGCCAGAGCCTCAGGCACTCGATCAGAGGTATGGTCTCATACCAGACTCGCCCTCTCTGGGCTACACGCTGCCAGGAAATGCCCACATGGGGCCTTTTCCCCTTAAATTCAGCTATGTTTGTGAAGTAAGGAGATGGGATGCGAAAGCTTTGTGAGCTGAGGCTAATTTCAGGACATGTGCAGCACGCAGAGCAGTGCCAGATGTGAGTGTCCCACTCATCCTGTCCAGCTAACCAACGCAGGTACCTGAAGCCCTCCCGGTCTTTGTGAATCGGTAGAGCTGTGTGTGGGAGGCTGGTATGGGACAAAGAGCACATGGGCCGTGTGCAGGATGCAGTCCCAAAGCAGTGCTGCTGGCTTTGGTTGCAAATTTGTGCTTCTGTGCCATGGGGAGCCTGGGCTCACTATGAAGTCTCATTTTTCTGTCAACATGAAAGTTACATGTATCTTTGGGTTACATACCAGCACCAGGCCAAAAGATTATGTGCAAGCTCACCCACGCTGCTTGTTGTCGAAGAGCAGGGGCTCAGCATGCCAGCCGTCTCTGGGAAGAGCTCCTTCGGCAAAGAGTGATGGATGGTGGGAATTTAGGCTGTCATTGTGCTTCCCTTATTTAAATTTAAATGCACACTAAATGTTTTCTCATTACAGGGAGGTCACTTTAATGTACACACCATACGCTGTCACCTTGCTTTTCATTTTCTTGCGTAAAAGTTAAAAACTTCAGGCAGAAAAGTGGATGCAAACCAAGCACCCAAACGTGGCATATAATTCCCCTTATCTGCATGCCGTGCTCAAAACAAATGCACTAATGTATTCTATGTTTCATGGTTCTGAGCTGCCCAGGGGATAATCAAATGAACCTGCATGAGATAAGGCCGCTGGCACTCCGTTCCCACTCTTCTCCATTCTAGCTGCAAATTTCGCTGCAGCCACGTCCACCAGTTTATTACTCTCTTAGTTTCATCGCTGTTTCCTTAAAGATTGCTTTTCCATATGGATAGATTAAGTATAAGGTGTTTTTTTAAAGCTATATGCTATGGAGAAATATGACTGACTGGAAAACCCAGCAGAGGTAGATGCAATGCTGTGAGTGAGAAGCAGCACAGAGACGTGCACTGAGGTGCCTGCTGCTCCCCACACCACCTGTCCCAGCCCTAATCAAGTTCTTGTATCAGCCCGTGTCCTCTGGCCCCCTGGCTGCTTTCAATGAGGGGAAATTTGCAGACAAATTCCTGCCAGCAGGACACTGCACGGTGGGATAAAGATCCCTGCAGCCCTGTGCGGGTCTAGGGCTGGCATCTCAGCATCCCCGTCAGAACATGAAATAGGGCTGAGTTCCCAGCGGCTCTGCAGGCTGAGTGACCAAGGCAAACAAGTGTGTAAGTGGTCCCATATGCTGGGGGTGCCTCAGGAGGACATAAATTGTGCTTTGTGCTCCTGGTTGTGGCACTTTGCCCTGCTCCGGAATTGCTCTCTTCTCGTGTTTATTTAGAGTGGAGCTGCTTCCCAGAAGCCACGCGGCTCCAAGCATGGGGCCATCCCCAGCTGTTCACCTGGAGAGTGTCTGAGCTGCCCTGGCGCAGGGGAGATGGGTGAGGTTTGGGGCATCGCTGCAGGCTGCAGCTCAGCCCTTGCAGCCGCCGTCCCTTTAGCTGCTCCCCATCTCCAAATGAAGACTGTAAGTGCAGGATAAACAAAGGATCTGTTCATACGAAGCAAGTTTTGGAGGCAGAAAGGACTGAAAGGCTCAAGATACGGCAAGGCTTAATGCCGTAAATCTGATTAATCTACCTTGTGACAATCGTAACAAAACAGTGAGGCCCGGAGCCCGGCTGCGGCCTGACCTTTAGCTCGTGCTGAAAGGCAGCACAACAGGGCCCGGGGCTGCTCAGGGGAATGCCCCGGCCTTTCGCTGCTACCTGCTGCTTCCAACAATGCCACCGAACACAGCTCTCGGGGCGATGAAGAACGCCTTCCTAACGAAGGCCCCTTTTTCTCCTGGCGCTGGATGGGGCCAGCCCCAGGGCGTTGGGCTGGGGCTGAGCCAGCAGTGCTCTTGGTGTCTGAATGGGCACAGAGCAGCCAGCCCCTCTGTCACCACTGTCAGCTTGCAGGGACCCTTGTCTGAGCTGCCCAGCATGGCACAGAGCTGGAACGTCCCCTGTGCATCCCCTGAGAAGCACCTTCCTTGGTGACACAAAGAGCACAGGAGCCGGCTGGTACCGCAGGCTGAGCTGTAGTTTGTTGTGCTTCTCCAGTGTCATGGTGAATCACTGAATGCCCCATGTCCTCATCCTAGAGACTGCTTGTGCTTGTGAGAAATGCCATGAGGAAAGGTTCCCCTGTGTTCTGTGCTCGCTGGAGGGGGATCACTGGGATCTGATGGATAGTGAATTCACTTCTTGACTTCTGCATGCAGACCCAAACCCTGCCCTTTGGCTGTGCTGGAGGCACGCACTCATGTCAAGAGGTGCTGCCTGCTTTCACCTGCGGTCTGCCCACCCTACTGGGCAGGACTAACCATGTGGAAAAGTCTTTTAAAGCCTGCTTCTAAATGCGTTGGCTGGTATCTCCTGATATGCGTCAAAAATAGTTAATAAAGGTATTTTGACTGGGACATCAGCTGCAATTCTTGGTTGGTGAGACCTAATTGCTGACTAGAGCTTCAAACTTTGAGTCAGTTTGGGGACAGAGATTGATTGGGGTCACCAGGTTATTCAGAATAAAATCCCAGCCCTTATCTCTGAAATGCAGTGTCCAATTGATTTTCTCTGGGCCATTACACAGCACACAGTGCGGGGAGCCCAGGCAGGGAGTGGCCAAGTATCCCACTTCTCAAAATCCTCTTGAAGTGAATCCTGTGTCTCTTTGAGGGCTCTATGGAAGCATGGCTCTTCCTGGTAAGGACAGAGGGACTGATGATGAAACCAGTGGGGCTGAGTCTCAGCCATTTTCCAAACTTGAGCTGTATCCAGAAGTGTTGCTACCTGCAGGACTGCATTTGCAAGGCACCCAGCCACATAGGGCTGTGATTAAAAATGCCAACTGTTGCTCAGACATATCAAGCGTTTCCATGCAAATTACTGAATGCCATTAATTCTAGCATTCCAGTCTGCAAAACTGGGAAAAGTTTCAGTCTGTGAGCAGAGGTGGCAGAGATGGGATGAGTGCGGTGGAATGCACTTAACAGGAAAATAAAGTTGAAGACAGCTCTTTGCACCAAAGCTGTGGCTCATGCTGATTACTCACCAACTCCCAGACAGCTAGGATTTGCCAATCAAATCATTTTTAACCAAATGTGCCAACACCAGCCCTGGCTGCCCTCTCCCACGCCACCCAGGGTTTTGTCATCTATGGGGAAAGCTTCCTTTGGTGTCTCAGCTACCTCCCACTGCTGAAACTTGGGGGCATCCTGGCATCCTGCTCTGATGGACAAGTCATCCCCCTCTCCCTTACCTCCCATTGGGGCAGCCTCCACGGGGACAGTTTGATGCAGATTGTGGCTGGGAAAGGCTGGAACCCCCCCCGCCCCCCCCAGTGCATTTTGTTCTGCAGCCCCTAATCCGTCCTTGTGTGCTTCTTGCTTTTACAGTCTTCCGTGCACTTCACTTTTGGGAAAAGCAGCTTTCCCTCATGCCTCCATTGATTTACCAGCTCCAGGGTCTGGCTGTTGCCCTGGGTAATTGGCAGCAATGACATATTTGGGCTGAACTTTATTGTATGCATTAGGAAAAGTCAGCAAACAGAGTTGAGTGTGCTGTCAAGTATTGCCTTTGACTTTCTATTGCAGCCGTTTGGGGTCTGTTTTGTCCTTGGACTGAGAAAGCTTCTATTCTGGTGGGGGCTTTGTCTGAGATACTGGAGGTTAGTCTGAGGAGGGATGTCTGAGAGACCCTGCTAATCCCTTTTTACTTTTTGAACAAGAAAGTCAAGTGTTTTTTTATAATAATAATAATTTGAGCTAATAAGTAACACGCTGGCTGGAGCTGCAGCTGCCTGGGGTGGAGCAGATTTGTTTTCTCCATCTAATTAGGAAGCCTTAGCTAACGTCACACATGCCTCCATTTGCAGTCTTTCTGGAGAGGTTTGGTGACCTGCAGCTCAATCTAGGCTCATGGTGCAGGTACCAGTACTGCCTTGCACCAGCCCAGAGCTTCATCCACTCTCTCTGTTCAGGTCCTGCCCTTGCTGGGCACGATGAGGAGGATGAGGCTCTGGTGTGGCCCCAAGGCAGGACCCCCACCCAGGAACCAGCCCCAGGGCAGCTGGCAAGGGCAGGCTCCTCCTTCTGTGGGTAGAAATGATTGTTTCATTATTCCTTTAATTCCTCCTCACTGCGTTTCTGCTTCATCAAAATGCATTAGCAAGCTAAATCTCCGTCAGGTGGGTACGTTGCACTTCCTCTCTGGGGTAACCACTCTTTGAGTCTGTGGGAACATTCAAAGCGTGGTACTAAGTGAAAAATCATACAGCCAGGGAAGGCAAATTCCCCTAACTGTGTCCATTAACAATATTGTGCATCATCTAAATGAAAGAAAAGCTTATAGGCGTAATGGTTTCCTCCTCGCTGATGGGCGCTGCTCAGTGCCAGCTCAGACGATGAAGCCTAACCTGTTCTGCCCCTGTTGATGGTTGTTTTGCCAACACTTTAGGAAAGTGTTCAAATTCCCATAAAATTGATTTTTGGTGGAAGTTGAAGGAAAAAGATATTTCCTATTGAGTGATTTTTTCAATAAGATTAACTACATGAGACCTCAACTTTGGCCCTAACTGGCCTTGACAATGCCTCCCTTTTATGAAGGTGATGCAGCTATCTATAATTAGCCACGGCTAGTTAATAACTCATCTGTTAATGTCTGAGCCCACAAATGGAAAGTTTCAGTGTACAAGGAACCAAGGTTAGGCCAATGAGGATAAAATCATGTCTGTTTAAGTTTAATGAATTCCATTTCCATTGTTGCTGCATTTTATTTGGACAGTCAGATGGATAGCTGAGCGCTGGGCCCGCTTTCCAAAGGGCTCTGGTAGCCTGCAGCTCAGGAGTTCCCTCTCCTTCCACTAGCCTCACTGGCAAGAACATAATTGTGGAAAATGGTGAACAAAATTCTGCACTCAGGCTTAACTGCCAAATTGTTCACAGGCCTATTGGTTATAGCTTGTTTAAACTTCATCTGACTGCTTTTTGTAACATGGGAAACAGTTGAACTACAACAAAACCCTACTGAACACAGTCCTAACAGTCTTGTTAAGAGATGCAGTGCCCTGTGTATTAACTGCCTTTCAAACATAAGACTAAGGTCCTAGCACTGGTGCATCTCTTGCACTCTTGGCCCTTGGTTGAGTGACAACATTCATTCTTTTTTAAATACTCCCAGGCCTCTGAGGTCTTTGATACAAGATGGCTGAATGTTGACTGCCTTTGAATAACTATGATTCTTTTGTGTATATAACCCATAGCAAGCACCTGGCTTCATTCCTTGTGAAAACCAGCATGTGAGCCAGGTGATGGCATCACAAACAATTTTGCTAGCTTTGCTAGCTTCTAGCTAGCAAAGAGAAGGGGCAAGGACCTTTCTCCTGGTAAAGCTTTCATGGCCAGACCCATTTCTGATCATCAGTTTCTCAAACTATCTCAAACTATTACATTCAAAATGAACGTTTAGCTTAGATAGCATTTTAAATGTTTATATTTTTGACCATGATATTTTTAAACTATGTTCCTATTTGTGTTACAATCATTTGACACCTGAAGTTTGCCTTTCCCATTTTAAAAACTGAAAGAAAAATTACATTTCAAGTTGTACCCAAACTGACCCTTCCCCCAAAACTTTCTGCTTCGGCGTTTTGTTGAAAAATTCCCACTCGGCTTTAGTCATGGGAAAGAATTTTCTCCTTAATGTTGTTTTGGTAAGAAAAAAATAAATCTTTGTTTGCATGACTAGGTCTCAGTCATGAAAAACTGACCCCAAGAAGCGCAGCTAAGAGTTTCCTCTGACTGTAGAGAATCACAGTGAAGGGATGAGCTATTTGAGAAGATGCATGCTTGAGCTGAGTGGGACACAGGGGGACCTGGGGGAGAAGGAACCCCTTGGAAGGACCTTGCGTTTTGTATGTGTGTTGTTTAATGTCGAGCACTTGAACCATGTGAGATCCCGAGGGCTGGCGCTGTTTGCATGCTGCCCGCATGCCCACGTGCCCTGTGACGCTGCTGAGCAGGAGCTTTTCAAAACAAAGCCTCTCCCAGCAGGAGCCAAGACTGTCTCTGTACAGGCAGTTTGGGGTTCTCTGTGAAGAACGTGCCATGCTTGTCCCATGTCCCCAATGTCCAGCCCATCCCCAAGCCAGGCAGGCACTTATCAACAGTTTGGATGATTTCTTGGTATTACTCCAGAGCTCTTGCAGAGCCAGATAGGAAATCTTGTAGAAATGGTTTTTCCTGTCCGAAATGCAGCCAGGCCCTTTCTGAGGGCTACCTGGAAATAGCTGGAAGACAATTTTGGCAGGAAAATTCCCACAGCTTGAGCCCTGGATAGGAACTGGAAGTTGGGCAAAGATCAAACCTGGCCTTCTCAAATCTTACGATGTTCTGGGGTATGCAACAGAGGATAGAAGCACAAGTACTTCCCCGCTGCTTTAAGCTGGCTTTTCCAGTGAACCTGAGTGACAGACTAACCCAGCTCCTCTTATAACTGGGACATGAACCTGAGCCCCACTCACCTCCTCTGGAACACCCCCCATGACCCTGGGCTTGACCACTCCTGCCTTTCCTACTCCTGCAGGAAACCAGTTTAATTTCCTCATGTAATTGTGCTTCCTCCATCCTGAACTCAGGCTTTTCAGCAGTTTGTTGTTCAGCTTCCCTTTCAGCTCCTCTCTCTGGATGTGAAGGTTTGTCTTTTTGCCCAATAAAACCAAAGCAGCCTTCAAATTGCTCCCCAAACTCCTGCCTATGGTCTGACAGCAAGAGGTAAATCTTGTTCCAATCAGTCAGCCCTATGGAGGCTGCTGGTTGTTGCTGGCTTTCCCGCTGGAAAATGTTGCATGACTGATGAACAAAAGTCTTGGAGGTTTCAGCCATTTGGCTCCAGTACCATACCAAGCACGCAAAATCACCCACTGCACTGAGTCCAACCTAAGCAAAGCAAACTGCAGCCTCCATGATTAATATTTGAAGCCACAGAGAGGAAGGAAAAAACAAGAGTTCCGACCTGAGTGGTATCAGAACTTGAAAAACGCCCAGCATTCAGTCTTCAAGAGCACTTTTGAAGCAGCCTGTAGAGAAAATAATTAAAGAGATGAAAGATACAGTGACTGATAGTAATAAATCACATGCGGCTGTCTTTGCCCTCTCAGCAAACATAAATCACTTTTTCCTTTAAAATATGGCAGCAAGCATTCTTCCCAGATTGCTTTGAATTTATTAGACAAGGTCATTAGAAATGTATTAGGGCAAAATTTGAATTTATTAACTGAGTTACTTAATAGCGTAATTGCTCAGCAACGCCAGCTCTGCGCTGCCTGGATGGGAGCAGGAGGGAAGTGGGAAGGTGTGTCACCCATCACCGCACCGCGCTGCCCAGCCCCGCAGAGACCCCGTGTGCTCCACGGGGTCTGGTTTGACAGTTCCTAATTAGCAGCAGGCAGATGTGTTTTTCTCCACAGTAATTGGCTTAACGTTGGCCAGGGTGTCTTTTGAGAAGGAAAAATTTTGCAGGGGCTGCAGCTGGACCATACCAGAGCTTGACATGGGCTTTTGTGTGCATGAGTCTGTAGGGGTAGTTGTGAAGAATCATAGAATCATAGAACCGTTTGAGTTGGAAGGGACCTTTAAAGGCCATCTGTTCCAACCCCATGCAATGAACAGGGACACCTACAGCTCCATCAGGTGCTCAGAGCGCCGTCCAGCCTGACCTTGGGTGTCTCCAGGGATGGAGCATCCACCGCCTCTCTGGGAAACCTGTGCCAGTGCCACCCTTATTGTAAACAGCTTCTTCCTTACATCTAGTCTAAATCTCCCCTCTTTTAGTTTGAAACCATTTCATTTTGTCCTGTCACAACAGACCCTTCTAAAGAGTCTGTCCCCTTCTTTCTTATAGTCCTCCATTGGATACTGGAGGACCAGGCACATTCAGCTCTGCTCTGATCCCTGCCAGCGGCATGCATGTCCCTGCACTGTAGAGTTGTCCTCTATGGACTGAAAAGTTTGAATTCATCTCAATTAGTGTGTGTGCACACAGGAGGCCATGCTAGACTTCTATGAAACTGGGGCCGAAACTGCTCTGCAAGGAGCTCTCATTGCATCGTTGGGCTCCTGTCCTCACTGGGGCCATCCACCAGGAGAGGCATTTTTGGAGGTAGCCAAACCCAGCACGATCACTGCACCTCCAAGTAGGAGCGGGGAACAAACACAGCAAGACTGAGTCCCAAGGCTCTTGCAGTGATGGCACGACTGAGATTTTGGGTTCACAGACCATTGGAGGGTGAGGACAGGGCATGCAGCACCCATCCATGGGTGCCCAGGACAAGTACCCCAGGTGTTAAGAAAGAGTGGAGATGACTCCTGCTGAAATCGCTGGGTATTTTGCATTGTAGCAGATGCCATTAGACGTTTCACTGATGTTTCACTGAGGCATGCTTTCTCCTTCTCCCTGATGATAGGTAGCTCCAGAGTAAGGAAGAAAGTGAGAGGAGAAAACACGAAGTTAATGAGTGCAATGACAAACTTTATTGCAGCAACTTTATGGGGGGAAAAATGTCTCGCAATCTTTGCTGCACAACAATGTCCCGACAGACATGATGTCATTGTGGCTTAAAAGGTGTTTGAGTTGGAAAATCTTTTCTGCGGTGTTTTAAGGAGCTGTTTAAATGATTAATAAGGTTTATGTGTGTGATTTATTATCTCAAAATAGAAATGTACAGTAGGTATAAAATGTATTTGAAAGGGATGACTGTGTTTATTAATGGTACAGGTGTTATATTCCCAGACATGTATCAAAATAAACATGCTTGGCTGGAAAAGAAGCATGAGGCATCTGGCTGCACATCTGCCTGCACGTGCCCTGACAGTTTGTGGCACAGGGAAGGAGTGGGTGGGCAGAATGTTGGTTTGGACCCTGCATCATGAACTCATGCAAACATGACATTTCACCTGCGCTCCCCACTCACTGGAGTATCACCCAGAGTGTATTCAATGTGTCTTGTGATTAAGCTCATGGATTAAAGCTATGTAAGTGGTGTTTATTATTGCACATCTGAGAACAGTTGTCTAATGGACAGTACCTAAATTTCCTCCAAACATGACTTGTTAAATTCTTCTCCCCAGCAGCTGCTGGGGGTGAGGCAGCCCTTGGCGGGTACCATCGGCCCCAGCTGTTTGTGTGCAGCCCTTCTCTTGTTTCTCTTTCACATTCCTCTTTCCCACATGCAGAGTCTTCCTAGAGGCCGATTTATACTTTCAGCAAAATCTTTCTGAGCTCGAGTCCTGTGTGTGTTTTGTTTGAAAAATTCAAAGAGAAAGCACGGCTTCCTTTATTTCCAGTGGAAGTTTTGCTTATGTGGAAGTCTTCAATGGCGAAATGGACCTGCTCAAACGTGGCTTATTCTGTACATCTCTGAATGGCAGGAAATTAGTGCAGATGATTAGCAGTGAGATCAGGACCTCACACGCCGGCTGCGAGATGACTCCTTCGGCTCTTCCCTCACTGCGGCTGCAATCCCCTGCAGCTATATGGATGCTCAGACACTGGCTGGATCCTGCTGCTGCCACCATCTCTTGGGGCTCCGCTTGCCCCCTCTCATCCCCAGGACATACACATGACCCTCAGTGGCATGCCTCCTGCCCTCCCCTCCATCCCTCATGCCCCAGCCCTGCTCACCGCACAGCCCCATGCAGCGAGTCCTGCACATAACAGCTGCCAGAGCACCAGAGACTGTAACAGAGGCTGTATTTCTATGAAACCATTCCCCTCTGATGTTTTCCATCCCGTCCCTTGGGCATGCTACCAAGCAGCAAGGGTGGGTGTCCTGGGAGCTGTGGTGCCTCCCTCTGCTGCAGCACTGCTCTACCTCGGCGCCGCTGTTTGGGCATCCCCTGGCATTTCCAACTATTATTAAAATAAGCCCAAATGGAAATTGCATTCTGCCTCCTCTAGGGTTTCCATGGAGCAGATCTAATTATCTTTCTTTAATAGCACTAATTGGTGGGCTTAGAGTTGGCTGCTCACCCGCTCCTCTGTTCCCTTTATCCCTTGTGCTGCCACGGCCCCTCACGCCGCCTGGGATTTACGCATGGTCTGATGGTTTGAGAAACCACTTTGACTTCTTGCCCTCAATTAGCTCGTGCTACCTGAGCTCCCCAACCTGTTGACAGAGGAGCTTTCCTTTGTCTTTGCAAATTGACACAGCTGCACACTGGGCAAATAGATTCAGACGTTGAGCTTTGGGCTGAATGGATCCTCCAGATTAGCGCGGGGCAGAATCAGCTTTAGAAGGGCTAAGCTGGAGCCAGCGGCAGGAGAATGGAGTGAAGCTCTTTATCAGGATTCACTGCCATAGAAAGGGGCTCCCTGCTCTCCCGGAGATATTTACTTCCCTTCGGGGACGGCATTCCTGGAGCAGATAGCTCATCGTGACCCTGTCCCGGAGTTAATTAGACTACTGTATAATGGGGAGATTCACCCGGAGATTACATGCGGCGATCTCTCACCACACACGCTGTTTGCTGAGCGCTTTGGGACTCTTGGCAAGCACAAAAGCACAAATGCAAGCAGTGGTGAATTGGGCAGGGGGTGGGGGCTGAGTCCTCCCACATCCCAGCCGCGCACACACCAGAGAGCGCAGATTTGGCCGCAGAAGTGAAATTAGAAAAACTGGAGCAATGCGGCAGAACAGACAGGTGATGGTCACTGGTGTTAGCTGCAAACTGGTGTCTCAGCTCAGTGCATGGCACAAAGATCAGGCCATCACCCGGTGTTTTTTAGGGCTACTTCTGGTGTACTCCAGAGCACATCCTAGGCCTTTTCCCAGTACCCAGAGGTCCAAGCTCTGCCATGAATTAAAGCCAGACTGTGCGTGCGAGGGGGAAGGCATCCCTGCCAGGCTGGGGGGCCATCTGCCTGCCCTGCACACTGGGACGGGATCGCCTGGGAGGCAATTAATGCTGAACAACTTGTTAATGATTTTATAGCAGGTTAAAGAAAATGCCCCAAATAAAACTACGGGAGACCCTCTATAACTCTACACGGCTGTAAATATGTATTAACTTAATTACTATCAGCAATTACAACTCAGTTTGGGAACATTTAAAGTAGGTGCACACAGAAAGGGATTATTACCCTTAGAAAATGAGCGTGGAGATGAAAGGGATTTATTTCTCACTAGCTAATGAGCAGAGGCAGAGGTGCAGGGCAGCATCCCCCTCTGCTTGGTGGTGCTCACAGGGGGCTCACAAAGCAGATGGAGGTGAGAGGAGCGCACGGGGTCAGGGCGAGGTGCAGGTGTGCTCTGGGCCCCCCTGCTCACACTCCCTCTGCCATCAGGGCATCCATCCCAGGGTGTTCAGCCACAGCATCACTACTGGAGCCAAAGCCTTCCAAGCTGTTGCTTTTACACCACGTACTTTGATTGCACTCTTTCTTCTTGTAACATAGAAGGAGAGGTTCCAAAGTTCACCACCGCTGTCTGCCCAGCTCTGTGCCACAAGCCCAGAGCTGCCTTCTAGTGCGGCATCGAGTGTCTCCAGGGTGCCCTGGGCTGAGCCTGAAGCTGCTCCTGCTCTTTGGAGATGCAAAGTTCTAACAGCCCCCAGCCTTTGAGACCGGGGAACATAGCGGGAGACCTGGTGAGATAAGGCTCTTTGTGATTTCCAGCGCTTTTGTCATGCACCGAGGCCGCCACTACAATTGCAATATCCTTTACCGAGCGCTCAGGCCAGCCTGGAGCTGGGGGGCAGGAGACAGATCTGGAAAGCACGGGGAGGTGCGATAAGGCTAACAGCAGCCCCAAAATTGAAAAGTACGAGCAGAGATACCTTCTTTTTGCTTTGCAAAACACATTTATCTCCAGAGAATGTGACTTTTTCACATATGATCTGCTTTCATTTTCCAATCTACTCGTGAGCGCTGAGCTCACACACGTGCAGCCCAGCTTTGCTCTTCATTATTCCTGCAAACCACAACCTCTCCTAAGGCTCCTGCATCACCTCCAGTAAGAAACCCATCCGAGCAGGAGCCCGGGCTCTGGAATGGGCTTTGGAGCAGCAGCAACGTATGAATGAGATGGCATTTCCTTCTGAGCCAAAAAAAAAGGACCCTTTGCATTGTTTTCTCTCCTCCACACCCCCCTGCTGGAGGAGATACTGGCTAAGACACACAGATGGGATCGTTTACAGTTTATTTTGGAGCTGCCCTGGCCCTTTCAGGCTTTGTTTATACGAGCTGGGCTGTCAGAAAGACAAGGAGGGGACAGAGGGGACATCTCCCCACCATCCCATCCCATCCCATCCCCACCAGGACCTGGCTGCTCAAGCTCCCATCTGCAGAGCTGATGGATGGAATGGGACCGACAGCCTTTATGGCCCCACTGGCAGACCAATGCGGCACAGCACCCTGAGCACAAAATGGCAGTGGGGAAATCCCCTCGGAAGGGTGAGATGTCTGGAGGGACACTTGGATTGTTGTGCTTTGCTTGTGTAAACACATGCACATAGACATGAGCTGAATCAAATTGTGCTTAAAAATGAAGGTTTGGAGAGGATGGAGAGACCTGCAGCAGGAAACAGCCTGGGAAGCTGCTGAAAGAGACAGGGGGCACAACCCAGGAAGAAGACATTTCTGTCTGGAGGGTTTTGGTAACTGCCCCAGCAATAAGCGCTGATGGAGAGCATGAAATCAGCTGGCAACCATGCAGATCTCTGCTGCTATCTGAAACCTCTGTTATTCTGCAGTGGGGTGCCAGCCAGGGGTGCCAGGAAGGGCGTGTGAGAGGTGAGGAGCTGCAGGGTTGTGCAAGGCAGGGATGCCCATGCCCACACTGTAGCTATGGGGTTACCAGCTTCTCCTTTTTGAACAGGGCCCGACTGGCACCAACTGGCACTGCTTCTTGTTGTGGCCACCAAGCAGAGCCATCCTGGCATCATCCCTGCTGAGCTGTTGAATGCACAGCCTAGGCTGGGCCCCCAAAGCCTCTAAACTGAGGATCTAACCAAACTGTGAGATCGAGCTAGGAGAAAGCAGCCAGGGGTGAAGCAGGGCCATGAGCTAGGTGCACAGGAGGAGCTGCTCTGTCAGGCTGGCTGGCTGTGGGGCCGCGATGAGGAGGGGATTTCCCCTCCCTCTGCCTGCTCTGCTGGTCTCAATCCAAGCACAACAGAGCAGCAGATACGCATTCCCACCCAGCAGCTGCCGGCTGACCTGTGCACAGTGAGTTGAGGAGCCCTGGCCGCACAGCCCGCACGCAGGGCAGTGCGGGGACCTGGGCACTGAGTTCTGCTTTGGGGATGCACTGGGACGTGAGTGAGCTCTGCAGCGCTCTGCACAGCCTGAGTTGCAGTGCTGGCAGCCGGCTCTTCAGCTCCAACAAGCGCTTAAACAAAGAGAAACCCACACTGGAGGAGCAGCAGCCCCACAGCCCTCCATCTGGTAACAGAAGTGCAGACAGGGCTACATTCCCTCTGCATTGGCTGCACAGCGAGAGCAGCTTAGATGAACTCTCCTGGCTGGTAATAAAATGATTTTACATATGTAGGAAGCAGGATGTGCAAAGCCCAGGAGTCTGATCTTGTTTCTGAGATCAAACAGAGTCTTATTGTACAGGGGTGTGGAGCTGATGTAACTGTCTGCTGTGCCGGACACAATCGCCGTGGTTACGCAGCTGGACCGGAATAAAGCAAGTCTGTATCTGAACTCATTAATTTTTACAACCAACTGAACGGCTCTGCCTTTCTCTTTGGGCTTTTCAGTGGCTGTGGGCAGAGGGGTGCCCCCGCCACACGGGATGGGGCCGGGCCCCACAGCCTGGGATGTTCCGCAGCCACACGCCCATCTGTGGCCTGTGGGGAGCTGGGAGTGACAGTGTTGGTGTGAGCGTGCGGAGCTGCAGCTCTGCCAGCCAAGGGTTATATCAATGTTTCCATTGGAAACCCCCGTTTTTCAGGTTTATAGCTTGCTGTGAATTTGCCCTCCAGGCTGGGCTCTAGCAAGCAAGGAAAAACCCATGGTTTCCTGGTGCAGTATTCCATCTGGCTGGTTGCACACTGCTTCATGACCTGGTTTGCACAGTGCCCTTCACCTGCAGGCACACCAGGGCGCTTACTGGGCACACCATGCGGGTGGCAGTGCTTGGTGGCAGATCTGGCAGCACACAGCACTGTGAGTTAACCGGGATGGTAAATTCTACCCTAAGAGCTGCCTCTGCCTCCTAATGCGGTAATTGGTGCCATCATCCCATTAAGAAGGCAACCCCTGGAAAGACTTCAATTAAGCAAGCTACATAAAATGATTTACATTCCCTCCCTCGACCGGGGCCCTGACTCCAACCTGGCAGTGCCTTGCAGAGCATCTCTGCAGCCTCTGTATCCCTATCTGAGTGCCTCGGGCCCCCATCCTCCTGCAGGACAGGTGCCTGAAGCCCTGGGGTTCCCAGGCCAGCCTGGCCTAATGGGGCTCTTCTACTGCCCCAAACTGCTCCCCAACAGCCCTCGGGGATTGAAGGAGAAGCAGCCCAGCTCCACGCTGCCTTCTCGGCATGCTGGAGTTACCATGGTTAGTTTTCCACTGTTCCCCTTGACCCCTGCAGATTTCCCTTATGAGTTAGTGTCCTGGAATGCCTCTTTATTAGGTGTCTCGAGAAGGAAAGCTGACCTGATGCCAGTGCCCCCACACTGAGGACTTTATTAGTTTTTTAATTTTCTGTCTGGGTGCTCTTGCTGCCTCAAACTTTCCACAGCTGCGAGGATTTATTAATGAAGGAGGCTCGTTTGTGTCCTGCCTCCCCTTCCCCTGCTACTTCACAAACCCACAACTCTGAGGCTCAGAGGGGACTTTTTCCTGCAGGGCACAGTGCTGCCCACAGAAAGGGACCTTTGTGCAGCTCCGCGGGGAGCAGAGCCCTGCTCATCCCCATTGCCACGCTGCAGGAGGTGCTGCAGGACCCAGGTGGCACATGGCTCCTGCCATTGTGTGGGGACAAGGGCAGGTACAGTGGGAAAAGCAGAGCAGGACAATTAATTCAGGGGGTAAGGACAATTTAGACCCAGTCGCACTCCCCAGCTGCAGCTGGAAGCAGTGGAGGAGGATGCAGCAGGCAGGATGCCTTTAACCCTCCCCACCAGAAACCTAAAATGCACCAATGTGAGAACATGACAGCAGGCTGGTGGGGAGAGTGAGGAAGAGGGGGCTGAGAAGAAAGATGTGGGGAGAGAAGACATGCTGCATGGGTAGGTAGGATGGGTGAGGCTGAAGGAGCAGAGACTCTGCAATATAAACATGCCACAGGGATGCAGGAGGAGAGGGGATGGACATTTATGGCAAGAGAAAAAAAGCACCAAATATTTATTTGCCTGTAGAACAAGTCTCCATGGCAATGACGTGCCTCCCAGCAGCTTCCCAAACACGCACAGCCACGCAGCTCGGGCTGTGCTGGGGGCAACATTTCCACTCATGGTGGCATGTCCCAGGGTGCACAGGGCAGGGGTGGGCCCTGGCACACAGAGGGTCCTACCTAATACCTCTAAGGGAAAGCCACCAACATCAGGTCCCTCAGACAAATGTCACCGCAGCTAATCTGGCTCTGAACCTGCAGGGCCATAAATCCCATTCTTTTGCTGCCAGATGAAGGATTTGTTCCTGTAACAAGGTGCTTTAACCTCGCTGCGCGCTCATAGTTCTGCCCTCTTTGATTTTACTGTAAATGACTGAATTCACTTTTGATGCGCTGCCAGTGCTCATCGATCGTGGCACCGTGCGGGCTGTGCCGTGCGTGCCCTGCTAGGGGGGGCTGGAACCCCACACCCCTCTGAGCCCAGCAGCACTGGGGGGCTGCTCCTTCCCATTAACTCCACCAGCAGCTGGACCCCACTCCTGTTTTCCAGCCTGTGTTGCCACCCACTTTTTGTTCCCCATTGCTGGAGCACTTCCCGGTGCCCAGCGGAGGGTTGTGCCCGCGCCCCACTGGGCAGCTTTGTTCCCGCAGCCACCTGGCCTGGAAGCACAGGGGACACTTGGGCTCGTGACCGGCAGGAAACTGCGGCTTCACCGCCAGCAGACAATGGGCGGAAGTGCACCCTGCGTCCCAGGCTGGGAGGGCAGGGACAGACCTCTGCAGGGACAGAGCAGCCCAGCCCTGCCCTGGCGTGTGCTGCTTCTCCGGTGGGAAGGGCTGTGGCTGTTGGCTTGGAAGAGTGGGGGGAACGTAGGGAGCTGTGTGTGATGCGCATAGTGTGCCTGGCATGGTGCACAGTGCCTCACGTGCCTGGCATAGTGCACAGCGTGGTGCGTGGCACGCAGTGCCTGGTGCGCATAGCATGCTGCATGGTGCTGTGTGTGTGTGATGCTGTGTGCTCGGCGTGCTGCACGGCGTGCAGCATGCTTCTCAGAGCGCGCGCTGCGTGTGTGCAGCGTGGTGACCTCTTGCTGCCTCTGGCCCCGAGCGGGGGCCAGGAAGGGAAGCGCTGCCGGTCGCGCTGCTTTCATCGGAGATCTGGAGCGCAGGAGCCTGCCCAGATCCTAATCAGTGTGGGAAAGAAGCAGCCGGGCCCGCTCTGGCTGCAGCCTGCTGGAGACGCCTTTTATTTCCATAAACTTTATCGCAGCCCGCAGCCCCTGATACACCGCCCTCCATACGTGGAGGGCGGCGTGGCGGGCGGCCAGCAGCCGCTCACAGCCGCACGCGCTGCCGGTGCTCCCAGGGGACGCGTGGCCACACGCCAGCAGCCCCATCCCCATGGGAAGGGCCATGCAGGGCTCTCTGCCTCCCCCGGGGCAGCGCTGCTGCTGGGTTTGAGGCTTGCTGGGCTTTGCCACAAATGAGCGGTTTGGGCTGCTTTCAGTTTTCTTGTTTCATTCTTTTTTTTTTTCACTTTGCTAAAAAAGTTTGGGTTTTGTTTCAAAAGGTTTACATTCTTCTTGGAGCACGGAAAAACCAGGATCTGGGGGTTGTTTGCACGCTCATTCTGCAGACTGGGAAAGACAGTTTTCCATTTCTGCTTTGCAGTGTCTGTGAGTGAGATCTGTCCCTGTGCCACATCCCCCCGGCATCCTCCTGCTGCGTGCAGGGGCTGGGGGCACGCATTGCCTTTGTGCCATCTTGCAGTGATTTATGGCAGCTGTCATAGCAGTGACCGCCCATCACCTGGGCTCGGCCAGGACTGGGGACATCTCCCCCTCCGTGTCCAGCTCTGCTGAGGATACCCGGCCACACACTGTCCCCGCTCCCCTCCAGCCTGTCCCCAGCCCTCCTGATGGCTTTTCACCCCATCCCTCCTGCTGCCACAATCCCTGTTCTGTCTGCAGCCTCGTGGCATGCCAACGTGATAAATGAGTTCTCTGTTCTCCGGCACTGGCTGCTCATCAGAGCGCTGGGGAGCAGCTCACAGAGAGCCATTGAGTGCTGTCACCGCAGTGCTGTCACCCGCAGTGTTGTCACCCATCCCACAGCACCACTGCTGCCGGCACGGGCAGAGCCCCGAGGCCACCTAGCACTGCCGTGTGCTGCTGCTAGAGGGGACGAGGTTTGCCCGACGTGTTCATTCTTGACAAATACATGTCAGATTGAGTCATCTCTGCTTGCTCCCTGCTCCAAACTCCACCTGGGCACAGCTCCTGCTGCAGCAAAGCCCTGCCTTGGTTGCTGCTAAGTGCTGGTGAAAGCTGCTCACCTGTTGGCCAAGGGTAACCGTGGTATAAGTATTCCATTTTTAAAATAACATTTTATAGCAATAAATGTTAGAATCATAGAATTGTTTGAGTTGGAAGGGATCCTCAAGGGCCATCTGATGTAACTACCCTGCAATGGACAGGGACACCTACAGCTCCATCAGGTGCTCAGAGCCCCATCCAGCCTGACCTTGTGAGTTAAGGGGCTGTTTCTCCTACTTCCAGTCTACTTTTCCTCATGTAGAACCATGTTGGGTTCGGGAGTGAACCCCTCAGCTATTACAAATGAGAACCACTCTTCCAGGCTCAGCAGAAGAGAAGCTCACAAAGACAAGCCGTGACTTCCTGCCTCAGCTCTTGGAAGAACACTCACTTCTTTCAGCAGGAATGCTTTGGTGTTGGATGTTCCAGTAGTGTTCCATATCACCTTTCACACGCAGATCTCTGGGTTCTCTGCTCCTCCTTGTGTAAGACCTTGGCTCTGGGTCCTCGCTGTGTTGAAACTGACGGAGTTGAAGGGCCCTTTGGGCTGGGAGGATCAGGCACATGGGAGAGCAAAGGGAAACACCCATAGTTGGAACTGTGGTTGTGCAAGTCCTTGGAGGGATGCCTGATGGCTGCGTTACTCACCTTGGGTTGCTGGGACGCCAGCAGGAGGGACTGATGTCTCAAAGGAGAGCCTTTCTGGGGTGGTGGGCACCCCACTGCAGCGATAGTGCTTGCCAAGGTCGTGCCTGTGGCATGAGCTGCCTCCATGTCTCCACCGTATAGGACATCTCCGGTGTCCCACTGGCCCTAGGGACACTCCGTGGTTTATGGCCGTGTAACCAAGGAGCGTCCTTGAGCCTTCCTCCCGAGGGTTGTATTCTTTAAGATGCTGGCAATGAGAAAACGCTCTCTTGCCCTTCCCCCAGCTCAAAGCATCCTGTACAAAAATAAAGCGCCCGAAATAGCCCTAGACAGTGCTTGACATTTGCCAGACAGCTGCTCGCGGGAGTGCTGCAAAGATTATGGATTGCTGTGAGCTTCCCTCCTGCTGCCCGCGTGTGCCTTGCAACAGGGCCAGCTTCCACCGGGCTCTCATGGCCTGAAAAAGGCAGCACAGGGACAGGGCGTGCAGAGACAGGCACCCCCCAGGTGTGGGCTTGCTTCTCCAAAGGCTGGAGCACAGCAGACCCAGTGCAGCCCGGACATGTCACCCTATCACGGGCCACCAAAAAGTCATGAGGTCAACCCAGGAGCCCTGCAGGGAAGCTGTGGCTCAGAGGGGACCTGGGAGGTGCCTCAGGTCAGAGCCTTGGCTCAAGTCCTCAGGAGCAGGGCAGGGAGTGGGGTGGGGGGGGAGGAAGCAGCGAGGACGTGCCAAAATCAGCACCTGGGGAAGGATATGACACAGTAGAGTGAGGCCATGGGGAAAGCATGGCATGGCAAGGGTGGGAGAAAGGGGCATAGCATGGCAGGAGGAAGACTGGAGGCAATTCCAACACTTACTTGCAATTCAGGAGGACCATCCTTCTGCAGAGTCTGATCCTGGAAAGGGAGAGCACAAGGCATGAGATGAGATGAAATACATGGGGGCTTCGTGCTCTGAAAGTGAGATTTCAGCAAGGCATGACCCAGAGGTTTTATCACTTAACTTCTTAAGTGTAAGCATGTATTCACAGCCAATGACTCAGTGGCCTTTAAATAGGAAAAAAAGCATACATGCAAGTAGGAAATGTATTGTTTAGGACACAACAAGATCCTTGAAATACTAATGCAGTAAAATCTGTAAGTGAGGGATGGAGGCACCTGAGGAGCCATGTGAGCCCCAGCAGCACTGAGGCAGGACAGGTGTGGAGGTGCTGCCGGCTGCCAGAGGCACACCAGGAGCAGCTGCAGATTTTCCAGGGGATTTTATGACCAAAACTAACCATCAGCTCAGCCCAGCTCGGCTGTGGGGCACACAGGACATTTGCCAGAAGTGTTCTGAGCCCAGTGACGTTTCCCCAACTCAAGGGATGGATCTCCTCCACTCATAGCCTTGAGCCTCACACACAACCTCATTATTCTTTTTTCCATTTTCATGTTGACCAAATCAAAGTTTCCATGGAAGTGCTGGGAGTTCTCTGCAGGATCTGTCTCGTTCCCTGGGCCATGAGACTAAAGGCTCTTCAGATCTCTGAGAATAGGCACTTCCAAGCTGTTTTCCCTTGCCTGCTGATCCAGTCTGTGCACAGACCCGTCCCTGCTCCTCCACCAGCCCACAGCTTTGATGTCGGCAGCCTGGCATGCTCACCTCTGAAGCATTTCCCAGCAAATGTCTGGCTGTTTGTACCTTCGAGGCACGCAGCCGCTCTCTTCTGTTTAAGGACCGTCTTGACCACATCAGTAGAGTAAGAGTCGCTAAAAATAGACGAGCTAGCAAACTTCATGATATGGAAAATGACATGCTTTTGAAATCTCTGGAAAAGAATGGATTCCTTAAAGGATAGTTTACAAATACTGATTTCATTATTTATGGTAGCTGTAAAACACAGTGCATGCGGAAAGCATCGTCCCATTGAAGCCGGGTGTTACTCATTACAGCGGTGTTGACGTTCCAGCGGGTTCCTCTGTTTTCTCCCCTTGCCTTGCCAACGCGTTGTCCCTCACCCTCTCCAATTTTTTCATTCCTGAAGCCTGCGGTAGCCAAGAGAACGTGCTCCTTTCTGTGCCAGCTGTCCTGGTCTTATTGTTTCTTTTAAAAGATTTATTGCATCATTGCTCCCTGCTCCTCTCACTCTTTCCACCGGGGTATTTGTGGACACGGGTCCTGCACCTGTTCCCCAGTCCTTTTCTCCTCCCTGTCCTGCCCTTCCGTGGGGCTCTCCTGCAGGAACGCCGTGGGTTTGTGTTTCACCCCCAAGCCATACCTTGGGAACACTGAAGCCGTGCCCTGCAGTCTTGGCACGGCAAAAGCAAGAGGTTTCTCAGGAATGTTCTTTAGGGCTCTGGGATCTGCTTCAACTGTCATAGACATGTGTAGACGTAGGGCTGTATGTACCCGGACAGAATGTCTGACACCTCACCGTGATGGCAAGCAAGCCCGGCTCCAATCAAGGCGGACCTCTCTGTGGACAGGGCTGCAGCCTGCATCTCCTGTGACATTTGCTCCATTCCAGCTGCCCTGGGGTCGGCCCCCTGGCGTTAAGCAGCGCTCCTGGTGCAGGGTTAATGCTGTGCTCATGCACTCCCCAATGTATTTATAACTTTTACATCCCTCTGACATTTTATGGCCAGACAGCATTACAAGGGACGAGTGCTTTCCATTACGCACTGGGACGAGCTCCCGCTCGCGCCTTGCAGCTCCTATGACATAATGCACGGCCAGGTGGGGCACAGCCTGGGATGCCCCAGCATCAGCATGGTGTGCAGCCAGCTGGCCCCACTGCTCGTCCTTGGTCCCGTTGTGAGAAATGCCACCTGGATTAAAATGTCCATGAAGGGGAAAGTGCACGTGGCCCTGTGGCTGCCCTAGCTTCAGTTTCAGCCCCAGGCTGCCCCTGGCTCAGCTGACACAGAGACAGCAAAGACTTTGCTCCATCTGGGCACGAGGAAAGTGTGACCAAGGGACAAATGCCACCTGTGCGCACGCAGACAGCCCGAATGCTGCCCTAGCATGGGTGAAGGAGATAAAAAGAGGTAAAAGGACAGCACTTGCAGCTCCACACGGGTCACTGCCTTGGCAACTGCCCCTTGGGAAACATTATACTCCCATCTTGTTCCTGCCGGACAGGGAACAGAGGTGGAAGCAGGGCAAGCCCAGTGGCCATCAGGACAGGCAGTCATGGAGACGCATGCTGCTGAGCGCACGCAGCCCCAGATACACTGCACCCCGCTCCTCTTTGTAAAGGCTTTTGCAAGCAATGCCCTGGAGCAGAATGAATTAAAGCCTAATAAAGCAGTGGTAATTTGCAAACTGGAAATGCTCCAGAGTGCCCAGGACTAATTCATTAAAACCTTCCTCTGCCCCTCCCATCCCCTGGCAGGCTCTGGGTGAAGGCTCCAAGCTGTGGCCTCACTGCCCCACACTTCCTTGAGCCACAGCCCCATGCTGTGTGTGGTGGTGCAGGGACTGACCCCACTGCTGGGACCAAACCAGGCACTGCTTGGCTGAGCTCCTCTGAAGGCAGCAGGTGCCATGAATTCGAGCCTGGTGTCTGAGGGCTCGGGGCAGCTCTGCCATCCCAGCAATGTGCCCGCTAAGCAGGGATCGGCAGTGAGCAGAAACGCTATCCAGAGCCATCCAAGGTGGGTGGACGGGAGCTGCCCAAGTCCGGCCCAGCTCCGAGTCCCATTGGCATTTTTTGTGCATTGCCAGCCAGGCTGTCTGCTTCCCAGCTGGCTTCTGCCACAGCTCAGATTGAGGGAGAGGCCAGACTTCCATTTCCTCGCCCCTAATTTCCGAGCCTGCAGCTCCTCGCAGGCTTCTCCCTGAAAAACACAAACACTTGGCCCTCATCGCCTTTCTCATGGAACTGCAGAGCTAATTCGCTTTCCCCATATTTGCATCCCACAAATGATGCCCAGCAGATACACCCAGCATGTAAACACCATCGTTAGCATTTAGGTACATGTACACCTGCACACACACACATCGAGATGAGGAGTTCTTCCAGTGCAGCTCAACCTCTGCAAAGTGTCCATAAGGCCAATTCTCATTTGAAACTGAGCCTCAAAACCTTGGAAGGATTTGGCTGATCCTCATTGAAAATTTGACTGATGTGTTTGGAAAGTGCAACAAAACCCAAATCAGAGGAGGGCTGCACGAGCTGTTTGCTTTTCTTGTTCGTTTCTGGCAAGCAGGAGCTACTGACCCTGAGCTCCTAAGCTTGATTCCTCCACTAAAGGACATCCAGCAGGAGCTGCAGGAACGCCTCTCCGATGCCAAAGCACCAGGCAGCACCTATCGCTGAGCAGCAATGAGCTGCATTGGGATGGCCACACACCTTGGGGATAGGGGACCTCAGGACTGTCCGCACCCTTCTCTGCACAGCCGTGCTCATGGAGAGCTGGAAGCACTGCAGCAAAGGGCAGGGAACCTAAGAAGCTTTATTTTAATTGATCTGAGTTCACTGAGCTTGCCAAGTTAATGAGTCCCCAGCAAGCAGCTTTAACGAGAGCCCATGGCAGGCTTAAAGGAACAAGATGAAAATGAGGGCAGAAATAGATGCTTGTCTGCAGAGCCTGATCTGCTGGGGCCAGCGAGGCAAGGAGGAGCCGGCGAGGGCTGGCGGCAGACGCGGGGGCACAAGGCGAATGTGCTGCTTCAGCGCTTTGCATTTCTGCCCTCCCGCCAAGCACAAACCCTGCTCTGCCGGTCCCCTGCCGGCCATTAATCCTCAGGGCAGAGGGAAGCGTTGCTCCCACCCTCCGTACCCTTTGGTCTTGCCCAAGTGAGAGTTCAGTATTGGGGGCTGTGGAGAATCCCCCCTGCAGCACTGGTACCCATGGGTGGTGAGCAACAGGGATGCTGCTGACCCATCGCCCTTCTCCTGCCCACCCATCATCTTTCTCCTGCCCATATCCATTGTGTTTTCCTGCCCACCAATTACCCTTCTCCTGCCCACCCATGACCCTTCTCCTGCCCATCCATCGCTCTTTTTCTGCCCACCCATTGCCCTTCTCCTGCCCACGTCGCAGCCCAGCTGAGCACACGGCTCAGTCCAAGCCGGGCTGACCAGGGCCGGCTCCAGGCACTGAAAGGAGCCATTGTCTGCCTGAGGCTTTGAAGATGAAGGCTCTTGTACAAGTGCCAGGTGGCGGTGGGGTGGCCGAGGCCGGTGCTGGGACAGCTCTTGGCTTGTGGGATCCTGCTGTCAGCACCCCACACCCAGAAAAAAAAGAAAAAGAAAAAAAAAAAAAGTGAGAGGGAGAGTGTGTTTTCTCAAGCCAAACAGGGCTGCAGCCCCCACCCCTCCCGCAGGGCCGTGGTCCCCGTGAGCCCAGCAGGGCTGCAGGCACCGGGGGTGCGGATGTCCCGTGCCACCCGCAGGGCCGGGGCTGGCAGCGGGGCTGTGCGGAAGCGCTGGGAGAAAACACATCGGGGAGGGCGGCGAGCCCGGCTGCTGTTCCTCCCGCTGCACGGCCGGGCTGGGGCAGGGCAGCTGCTGTGAGTTCACTGGAGCAGCACTTTCCCACAGTCTGGAGGAGTGACACATGGCTCTCACACATTCCTGTGCCGGCAGGCTTGGCCGCGCTTGGCGAGGAGTCAAGGCAGACGGAGGGCTGCCGCTGGGAGCTGCTGATTAGCAGGTTCCGACTTTGGCACCAGCCCGGCCCTTGGAGCTCCGGGCGGCTTCATTTGAGCACTTAACCCTTCCAGCGGCCGGGAGCGATGCCTCCCTCCTGATAGCATCGATTTCCCAACCCTAGGGAGGCTGCTGTGCTCATTCCCAGCGAGCACCCGCAGCCGCAGGTGGGGGCTGTGGGTGCACCACGAGCATTGGTTACGTGTTTCCCATTCGTCCTCGAGATAGAGGAGCTGGTTCCATGCCTTCCTCGCTGCCTGTGCCTGCTTCCAGCCCAACCATGACCTCCTCTAAGGCTGCAAAGAGCTTTCTGCCAAACAGCCGGAGGCGAGCCCGGGATGTCTGGGGGAATGCAGACAATGCAAACGCTCTCTTTTATCTCACCTAGGTTTTTTCCGCTCCTTGCAATTAGCTGCCTGCTCTGTCTGCTCCCCATTTCCCTGCGGTTCCTCCCAGCAGCCTTGCCTCTGAAATGTGTGGAAGGAAAGCCACATCCCCGTGTGCCCTTCAGCTCTTCCAACAGCTCTCCAGTGGCCGTAGGCACTATACTGGCTGCTGTGGGCTTGGTGGGGCTCAGCAGCACCAAGACCACCCGCACCCTTCCTTCTGCCCCTGTCCCCAGGTGGGGAAACCACAATGCATGGGACCAGTTTCAGTCCTCCTGAAACAGCGCAGGAAGCAGCACAGCCTAAAACCCTTAAGATATTTGCTTTGACATGAAACCAGATAGCCGGATCCGTGCGGTGCAAGTACTGCCGGCCCGCCCTCTTCCCGCACTCAGCCGGTACGTGTCCATCCCAAATATTATTTTTTGGAAACCACTTCCATAGATCAACAGAGGCATTGCGGCAGAGCCGTGCAGCCGGGGAACCAGAGTGCTGCCACTCACTGGAGCAGAACAAGCCAGCGAGTCCGCACAGAACGGGATTAATGAAAGCCAGACCACAAAGCCCATAAAAACATATTTCTTGCTTTTATTAGACCAACGCAATTGTACGGAAAGAGCAGACAGCCCTGAGATGCCCAGATCCAGTAGCATGGACGTTGCCACCACCAAAGAAGCAGCGTGTCCCCTGCTGCACACCAGGGCATGGGGACACTGCTGCTCATCCCCATTGGTTTGGCCTCACTGGGACGAGCTGAAAATAAAATGTCCCCATGGGGAGGGGAAATGCTTTTCCTGCTGTAGGAGGCATGATCTCCTGAGTGAGCACTGGCAAAGAAAGGCATCTTATTTGGGGGGCTCTGCAAGGCAAGATGAAAAGGGAAACCTACATTTTTCAGCCCAGCCTGCTCCTGACATGGGAAAATAGCACAGACAAGAATAGATAGCTTGTTGGCTCGTTTTTTTCCTTAACAGATTATGTGTGAATGCGCCATGCTAAGCTGGGAGTGAGGCTGGGATGTCCCCACCCAGCCCTGCCCCTAGCCACCCCCGGGCACCCTGAGCTGCAGGAGCTCAGCACGCTGCGACCATGGAGGTGGCTCTGCTGTGTGCACGGCTCCGCGCACCCACATCCGGGCTGTGAAAGTGTCGTGCTGAGTTTTTCCCCTTGGAGACATGGGACACTGCCTGCTGCGGGTCACTGCGTTGGTGACAGACACAGTGCCACGTGTGGGACAGCGGCAGGGCCATGGCAGCTCCTGCACAGGAGTGGATCCCTGCCAAAGGGCAGAATTAGGTGCTGGATTGCCCAGCCCCAGGCATGTGCACCAAAAGGAGACCGGGAGCAGCATGCTGCCTTCAAACAATGCAATTATAGCACAATGTGTTTGGGGTCGCTTTTGTCCCTTTTTGAACCATTTGGGGCATGTTGTCAGGTCGGAGGCCGAAAGACCCAGAAATGTGCTCAAGTGACCACTCCCCATTCTCACAGAGCCTCAGTGTGACCGTGAGCCCGATCCCCCCCCCCCCCCCACATCCCAACCCCCACAGCAGGGTCTGTAGGTCAGCCCCATCGCTGCTGCCCGGAGCCACCAGGTGAGGCGCGGCCGCGCGTGTGCATGCACCGGGAGCTGTTTGCATATGAAAGTGGCCGTGCGCTCGGCGGGGCTGTATCATTTATTGTATGATCTTATCTGGCGCGTGCCTCAGCCGCCCTTTCCCACACTCTGCATGCTCGGCTGCCAAGGCCCCGGGCTTAGCCTGTCAGCATTACCCGGGCTCAGCAGGCAGGCAGTAATTCCCTGAATAAAGAAAACATTTTAAGGTTTGACAAGTCCAGCATTTGCATGTCTGTTTTCAGAGAAATAACCATCTCGGGGGATTAAGCCCTTTTTTTTTTTTTTCCATCCAGCCCAAAGTATGAAAACATTCTTGACATAGTTGCCTGAAAAAAGGATTTCTATAGAGCAGAATACCTTGCGTCCTGTGTGAGCACAGCCATTTGCTTTGAAAGAAATAAAAGAAAGGAAAAAAGAAAGAAAAGAGCCGCTGCAGCCCAGCGCCGTGTTGGTTTAGGGCGGGTGAAACAGCACCGGCGAGAGGGAGGGTTTGTGCCCCCAGCACTGCTCCATCCACGCCCCCACCCCAAAGGGAATCCAGGATTTGGGATTTGCTCCGGGATGTGCCCCGTGCCACACATATCCAGTGGGATGGGGCCGGAGCCCCAGTGCTGGGCACCCCCAGCAGCGCTGCCCTCGGGTGCCGGCCACGTGCCCGTAGTGCCCAGCTGCCCCCCCCAGATAAACGGGGCTTTATACTGGGGGATAATGCAGCCTGAGTGCAGGGAGGCTTAAAAAGCAAAAGTGAATCATTTCTCAGTTCTCCTTCCCGTAATCTCTCCTGGTAACATTAATTATGAGTTTGTGCAGCGTGCCCTAAGGCAAGCACCGCTTTCCCAGGACAATTAAAGTTACTTAATTATTAAAAACCGTGTGCGCTGTTCCTGCGCTCCCCCAGCCCCGCGAGGCGGGCGGGCCGGCTGGCTCACACGCTTTCTCAGAGCCGCGATTGGAGCTTCTGTGGGAAAGTCTGCTCCATTGTAATCCCTCCGGCATAATCCCGCAAATCCCAGCCCGGCCCTGAGGGGTGAGCACAGCCTCAGACCACGGCTCGGACACTCCCCTGGCCTCTCACCCCATCCCCCGGCACACAGCCCAGTGCTTTGGCCTTCCCTTCCCAAAGCTGAACCCGAAACCAAGCTCTACCCCAGTGCTGCGGGCGGTCGGTTGGACTCCTTGAAGTGGTGGCTGTAACTGACCCTTGCAGGCGCTGAACGCCAAAGGACCGCAGCCATCCATCAGCCTGACGGGGCGTGAAAGCCATAAACTCTTTGGTGGAGTTGCTCCAGTCCCGTTGGGCTGCACTGCGCTCCTGAAATGAGCCCTGCATTTGGGGGCTGGGATGGGTGTCCACATGGGCGTGGTGGCCCTGGGTTGCTGAGGGTCCCCATGTTGTGTAGGATGCCAGGCAGCCAATGTTTCCCCCAAAGCAGCTGTGAGTGCAGGGCCTTGTGGTGTGGCTCCTGCAGCCCGCAGCACACAAGGATGGATTCTAAGCTCTGATCCCAGCACCACAGGGTAACATCATTTCATTGTCCCTTCTGTGCCACCTGCACCCAGGCTGGGGCAGCCGCCCTTCAGCATCCCAGGCACAGAGCACATGGGTGGCATGTCCTTAGGTGAGGAGCTTCCTCAGGGCATGGGCTGATGTACAAGGTGACAAACACAACACAAACCACACACAAGTCTGGCTGTCCCTCCCTGCTGTGCCTAGGACTCATACACTCGCATTGAGGTGTGATCTTGTGGCACTGAGCGAGCCGTGTTGAAAGGGGCCCATGGGGACATGGCACACGCAATGTCCATCCCTCTCCATCCCTCCCCTTGCAGCCCCACAGCCCGTCCCCACCATACATGGCTCTGGCTGCAGCTGTGCAACCCTCTGCCCATCCCACACCCCTGTGCTGTGATTGATACTGAGCATCCAAGCACACAAGCTGCCTCTGCTGCCCTGTGCCAAAGGTGTGGGCTCGGTGCTCTGTCCCCAAGAGGCCACTGTCCCTGTCCTCCAGAGTCCGTTTGCTTTACGATCTGTGAACATCAGGAAGAAATGAAGCAGTAGTGGAGAATTCCCTTCAGCAAAGCTTTGATGGTGAAAAATGTGCTGCTGGGCTGTCTGTTCCGCAGCAAGGGAAAAAAAGAGAAGAAAGGAGGAGGAAGGAGGAGGAAGGAGGGAAACCATCTGCTTTTTTTAGAAGCTCCTCACCCCGGCTCCAGCACTGCACTAGGAAAGCTGCTCCTCTCCCCAGCACTCCCGTGCAACTGGATAGTGCCTGCTGCCCGTGGGTTAATTGGGACCAGGCGCCGTGCTCACGTCCAACGTTACCAGCACAGAGGGCTGTAGGAGTTCTGCACAGGGCACTGCACACGGAGTGGGCAGTGAACACATCACTGACAGCCACAGCAGTGCCCGCAGCCCTGGCTCCATGGGGAAAAAATGGGAATTTTGTCAAGAAGCCATCGGAGCACAACACGGCTGAGTGTGTCCCTGTGGGAAGCAGCAGGTGATGCCGTGTGCCATGCCTGCCTTGGAAGTGCAGATGACTCATCTCGCCCCAATGAGCCCGGCGTTGTGCCACAGCTATCAGCGGCCCCATGCACTTTCACGTCCCTGGCACAGCCCCAGTGCAGTGAAGGGGTTATCCGGGCTGCGCTGCGTTCCCACGGGAATGGCAGCGTGCGCTCACTGCCCTGGTGGCTGCGGGGTGGCACAGGGCACGTGTCACCATGCCACCACCACTGATGCTGTGCTTTGAATTGCTGGGCTGGCATGCAAAGCCCACACTGCTGAACATGCTGGGTGAGCTGCAGTCAGATGCTGCCCCAGCTCCACTGCAGGGACACCTCTCCCATTGGCGTCAAGGGCAACCCTGGAGTAGCTGCTGTGATTTAAGACGTGAGAAGGTCAAAAGTTTTCTCAAGCAGAGCTGCTATCGTGGAGCCGAACACTTCATCCCCCCTTTTTATCTGCCCCAGTATTTATTGTCCATGAGCAAATACTTGTGTTTTTATAAATTCCTTTAGAATGAATCACCCTCCTCCTGTTTAAACCAGCAAAGACCACATCAAACACTATCACTCCATCTAGAATTAATCATTAATTTGAAGCATTTGACAACATTTTGCCAGCATGATTTTGCTCTCTCCCCAGTTAATAAGGGCTATACTTTGGAGCTAACACCTCTGCGGGAAACCCTGGGCATCACTTCATCTCTCGCGTTACCCAGAGCTGCCGTGAGCAGGCTCACACCGCTGCCCACCCTATGGCCAGGCTGGAGTTGGTGGGACATGGCTGTGCTCAGCTTCCCCAACCCCCAAGGGGTTTCCCTCTGGGGAAGCACCGTTCTGCTCAGGAGTCTCCGCTCTCATTGCAGCCTCCACAAACAAGGTTTAAAATCAGGCCAAAATCTGATCCCAGATGCATGCACGTGGCTTCTACTCACTTTAGACTCCATCCAGCCTCTAAACGCCACATTTTGTACTTTGGTTTTGTCTTATGCGTGAGGCACGTGTTTCGCTAGGACACTGCATTTCATTTAAAAATCATTTCTGACAGCCCTTCTGTTTCCTGAATTCTTGCACGCCAGGTCCTGCAATGCATCTTCCAGATCTGCAGCCTCTTTGGAGTCAAGAGATCGGTGTGGTTTTGCTTCCTTCTCACAAACAAGCCATGAAATGACCTTGATTTTTCCAATGGCTGTGGTTGGATGTTTCCTAGACTCTTTTTCTGCTGCTGCTTTGCACCCAGTGATACTTTGTGATCCCACTCACTGTTGCTCCTTTGAGATCCCATTTGCTGTTGCTGCTTTGCGTTTTATGGCAGGGCAATAGCTGGGGAAGCAGGACAATCACACTCCATAACAATGCTCCGGGACACCCACATCCCTGCTGCAAGCATCCGTGCCCACTCTACTGGCACCTCTCCACTGCCTTTATCACCTTATCAGCCCCTTGAATACACCTTCTTTATGGCGTGTGCCTTTCAGTGGCCCTTCTGCAAGACAATGATGTGCCTTTGATGGTTTGGCCGATCCTGTTTCCTGTATGCTCCGGAGCCTTGTATACATTTAAATTCAACTTGTTAACTTTATAAGGATACTTCAGGCTCGTATTGTACTGAAATTGGCTGGGATCTCTGCATCTCCCTTATTCCCACGTACCTTTTCTTAGAAACGCTTTGTAGTGGCGTTATTGCTGTTGGGAGGTTTGCCTTTAACAGCCTCCAATAAAGATATGAGGCTGCGTGCGGGCAGCAGCTCAGCAACAGTACAGGTGCCTGCAGCATGCTGGGCTGCGGTGGCAGCGGGTGGCCGGGATGTCCCCCAGGTGCATCCCTACATGCTCTCAGTGCATTTTCTAGCAGAGTGCTGCCCCATGGCTGGGCTCGCCACTTGGTTCTCAGTGCTGCTTGTAGGAGGTTTCTGCCTTCTCCCTGTGTTCCTGCACTACAGCAGCACAAGAGCGTTTTGACTGATGAGCACAGCACCCTTCGCTGCCCAGCAGGATGGTGCCCTTGGAGCCCGATTTCAGGATGTTTTGGCGTTTGGACTGGATGTCACTCCATACAATGCTCCAGATTACTTATCAAAAACTGCCTCTCGCTGCTGGAATCAGTGCAAAGTAAACATTGTACTTGCAAATGTATTTATTCATTATGCTCAGCAATTAACTCTTGATGTAGGTAATTAAGCTGTCAATTATCCCTTGTTTATAAAATAACAACATCCTTTGAGGGATAATATTTCTATTACAGTAATTAGTAGCACATCAGTTCTGCACCAGCATGTAAAGGATCCTCACCTTTTTCTCCTGGCATTGGCTGCCTTGAGAAAAGCAGTTCTGCAGCACGATGCCACACGTTTGGGGATACACATACATGCACGGAGATGGAGCCACCAACCTACACACCACATGGCCATCCTGTTGTTGGCATGGCTGAAGGGCTGGTTTCAGTCCTGCTGTCACCTTGAATAGTTTATATTGATTTTGGGAGTGCAGCACTCCCATTATGCACACATGCAGATATTAGTTGATAGGCTTATTCTCTCCATGACAGTGCCAAGCTCAAACAAAACTGCTGCCGAGGCTTTATGCCCACGCGCAGCTCACACACTAACTCACCCCTGTGCTGACTCACAGCATCGTAAATAAGAGAGGAGGACCAGCAGGTGGGTGCAGCAGGAGCTGCGGGCAGCGTGAGTTCAGCCTCCTTTCTTGGGCTGATTGATGGCAAGGAGAGGAAAGTGTGCTGGAAAGCAGGATTGATGGCTGCAGAGGAGCACGGAGCTGTGGGCAGGAGGATTTCAGTGCCCAGGGGAAGGCTGTGTTGCCCAGGGCAGACCCAGGCAGGGGCTGTGTGTTGCACATGGGGCCATGCTGGCATGCTGGGGGCAGTTCCCCAATGCACTCCTGCCCGCCTCCTCCCAGCCCAGCACTGTGGATCCAGCTGTTCACAGCTGGCTGCAAACCGCACTGTGTGCTGGAAGTCCTCCTGGAACATGGCCCTCTGGGGCAGCTTCACAGCTCAGAAACACAGTGAACAGTCTCCAGGAAGGGGTGCTTGACATGCAGCCCCCTCCCAGCAGATCTGCCCCACAGGCACCGTGACAGCAGCCTCAGGCAGCAGCACAGTGGGATCCCTATAAATAAATACATCGGCTCTTGCTGCCAACAACTTCCACCCACACGGGGAGGACAACAACCGAGAGATGCTCCTCCACGCGTTTATTTCTGGTTCTCGGAGGGACACGGGTTAACATAAACGTGCTGCCAGCTGGGGCTGCTATGTCTTGCAAAAGGCACTGACTTGTGCTGGAGCAGGGCTGCCCTGGCACGGCCAGCAGGCTGCAAAGTCACGCTCCAGTGAATTCAGGTCATGTCCCAAGGAAAGAGCATCATGGAGTGAAGGATATAAGGCGGCTCACAGACTCTGGCTGGCAATGGCAGTGATAGAGATTCAAGCCCTGCAAATAGGCTGGGGACAAGGGGAAAAGCTGGGGCTGCACCATCTGGTGCCCATTAATACATGCGGCTGCTCCAGCACAACCAGCATTGTGGATATCGTGATGGTTATCGGGGCAGGAAGGGAATTCCCATCCACATGGGTGGCATTTCACAGCTGCCAAAATGCCACCCCCAGCTCCCAGGGCAGCATTTCCCCGGTTCAGCAGGATAGGAGCCTGCCAAGAGGAATCAGCTTGGAAAGAGATCCAGGTACCCTGGCTCTTGTCCCAGAGCCCTCCCCAGGGCAGAGCCATGCAGCAGCCTGTGCCGGGATGGGGAGATGGGAATTATTTGCTCCCTGCCTGTAGAGACAGAGGAATTTCTCAGGAAGAAACCTGGGGAATGGGCCCCAGTGTCCAGTAGGGCAGGATCTGCTGTGAATCGGGACCACTGCCTGCCCAGGGAGCTGCTCCTGCAGTGATACTTCTGATGAAAGTGGCTCTGCCCTTTTCACCTTGAGGACCTGCAGCAACACCCCTGAAAGTTTTGCTTTTTCTGGGAGGCTCCATCATGAAGTCAGCTGAAAAGTGACCTTTTCCCAGAGATCTGGAGGTGAAAAAATCCCTGAAACATTCCCCGAAGCTACCAGAGAGCTCTTCTCCCCATGGACTACTGCTGTGAAGTCCCACACTCTGCTCCTGGGCTGGGACCACAGCTTGTATGCAGGGCTGCCCAGAGGAGAAATCTGCACCAGTGGCAGCTGTCCCCGAGCTGCAGCACTTGTTTTCCAGCCTTCGGGGTGGTGACAACTTCCAATTGTGACCAAGCTAGAATTTCATCCTGTGACCCAAAGGTGAAAGGCTTGGTATTCCTGGGCTACAACTTGTGTCAGGGCTCTTCCTGTAATATCCCAGCTCTTACAAGCAATTCGCTTTCTATACTTCTTGTGAGCTTTGGATATTAGAGCTTTGGATCTTCAGACACACACTTTGTTCTGGCTTGGGTTACACCTCCCAAACCTAAAGGACAGGCACAGCCAGCTCTGCCACCTTCTCGCCTCCCATGTGCCACACCAGCAGCATCACCCCGCTTTATTCCACCTCCCTGCCCCTGGGCCCAGGACCAGCCTAGATTTTCTTGCCAATGCCTTTTCCCTCCAAGATGTTCTGAGAGTCAGTAATGTCCCAATGAGCTGTCCAAAGGTTCTTCCCAAAGCTGCTTTGGACAATTCCCAGTTTGTAACCCAAGATTACTGCCTGAGCAAAGAGTATCAGTGCCAGAGGATCAGAGAACAGGGAACACCCTGTTGCATAAGTAGCCCCTTATCTGGGGATATCTTTCCCCCCTTAATAGCCTTCATGCAGAGCTGGAGAAGCCCGGAGGAGCTGTTCCAGATCCTCCAGCGGTTTCAAACCTCTTCGCCACCTCCTTCCAGCTGGAGCCTGGCCTTGGCCACTTCATTTCCAGAAACATCCTCTCATGTAAATCCTCCCCTTCCTCTCCTGATCCCTGGGGAATTCACACGCAGGCACGCTTCCGCTGCGGGATCACAGCCCTCGCACGTGCGCAGCGTTTTGCAGCAGGCAGGCAGAGATAGGGACGCAGGGCAGGAACACCCGACAGGATGCCCTATAGGATGCGACCCTTTCCAAGGCCCCAGCTGGGCTTCCAACAAGCTAAAGCCTCCCCTGGGCCTGTGGCAGGTAGGGACATAGCCCCAAAGCCCCTACTTGCAGATTGGGAGCTGTTGCCGGTGGCCAGGGTGCTCCCCAGCTGCCTGACCGGACAAGATTTGGCCTCCCGTAATTACAGCCTGTGATCCCCGCCTGCCCTGCTCCATCCCCATGAGAAACCGACCTGCTGCCAGCAATTAGAGGTGGTTAGCAGCTCCTGGGCTGCCATAAACATAGAGGTAATTGCAGCCTGTTCTCACTCCCAGCCCAGGAGGGACCAGGCTGCCCGGCTTCGCATTTCCTTTGCAAATCCCCATAGGAGGGAGAGCACTAGCTCGGGAATTGCGATGACCTTCCCATTGTTTTATTTTTTCCCCAAGTATTAAAAAATATTATCCCATCAGAGAACACCTCAGGCACTTCAAAAACGTACTGCAGTTTTCACACTAAGCAGTTGTCTCATATAGAGGGATGACCAAAAGGTGGTTCCCCAGTGCGGTCCCCACTTTGAGTGGGGTTCCTCAGTTGAGTTTGCCTGCAGCTCAGGCTAATGGAAGCTTACATCAAATATTGCTCATCTGAAGTTAAATCGTACCCACTGAAGGCTGCTCTTTGTTTTTAAATCAAAAGACTTGTGACTCGACCGAGGAGCTGAAAGAAAGCCTGGATTTGTGCTTTTCTGTAGTTTTAAACATGACACTCTCTTTTATTTATTTTCCTTTTTTAAAACCCCGGTGGCCATGCAGGCAAGCCTCTGCGGAGACGAGGGCTTTGCGCCGGTGAGATCTGCAAACATGTCTCTTCTTTCCTGAACTTTATTTTTCTCACGGTCTCTGAAAAGGCGAGATCAGGTGATACGTGTGGGATTGGCCCCGTACAGGTGCAGATCAGGTACTGGAGGAGGTGGAAAAACATCGCTGTGTATACTCAAAGAAAAAAAAAAAAAAAAAAAAGGAAGAAAGAAAGAAAAGAAAGACAGAGAGAAAGAGTGAGCGAGCACATTTCTGAATAGGCCAGGTCTAGTTCTTGGCAGGATGACTCAGGCTTAGCTGGCAGGCTATGGGAATAGGAGTGTGAGAAAGTCAGTCAAGCGGAGGGAAAAGAAAGATTCAAGTCCCCAGGCAAAATACTTTTTTTTTTTTTTTAAATTTTAAAGTAACCCCACGAACCATCCGGCCCAGCCAGAGCGGTGCAGGCACAGCTGTGCCGGGGCTGAGCAGTAGGCACTGCGCTGTGGTTTTGTGCTCGCCTGTGCTGGGAGCAGGGCACACACCTGCAGCCACACCGCCAGCCAGGCGTGTGCACGGAGCAGTGCGACCGCAGTGCTGTGACCGCAGTGCTGTGACTGCAGCGCTGTGCCACTGCCGAGACCGGCCTCGGGGCACCGGGCTGTGAGGGCCCACGGCTGGCACCAGGGCACGGCCCTACAGGGACCTGACTACAGCGACAGGGCCCAGGAACCCTTAAAGGCTATGGGCCGCTGTGACAGGGACGGGGCCACCTCAGGATCCGGGCACCAGCACAGGGATAGGGCAGCGCGACGGCGCTCAGAGCACCGTGACAGAGCCCAGAGCATGCTGATTGTATCCGGGCCGCCGCCACAGGACCCAGGCCACTGTGACGGGGCCCCCGCACAGCAGCCGTGCCCGGGCAGCCACAGCCGCGTCCGCGTCCCCACAGCCAGTCCCGGGACACCGCAGCCAGGCCCCGCGCCAGGCGCGCTGCCCCGCACATCACCCCGCAGGCTGCGGCCCCCCACGGCGCGACTCCCCCACTTCCCCTCCCCGCTGCCAGCGGCCCCCCGAGGGGAGCGGGCGGGGCCGCGCCTGCCACGGGCGCCAATTAACTCGGTAATTAGCGCGGCGCTCCCGGCGGGGCCCGGCCCTCCCCTCCCGCGGGCGGCGCCCGAGGGGTTAACCGCGGCC
>JACDJE010000106.1:239982-253215 GCA_016647715.1 Pavo muticus
ACGGGGCGGGGGGCGCGGGGCCGTCCGGCGGGGCCGTGCCGGTGTGAGCCCCGCATGTGCCCGCAGAGCTCGCGGCACTCCAAGCTGGAGAAGGCCGACATCCTGGAGATGACCGTCAAGCACCTGCGGAGCCTGCAGCGGGCGCAGATGACCGGTGAGCAGCGGGGGGGCGGCGGTGGTGATGGGGCTGTGCTGGGGCTCCCTGCTCTGCTCTGTTGTCCCGGGTGCAGGTATGCACCGTGCTTCCCACCTGCGTCCGTGGCGCTGGGTTGGAGCCCTCTGTCACGTGGGCACGGCGGGTGGTGCTCTGTCCTGGGAGGTCTCTGCTGCCCGCCTGGGACCTCGGTGTTGGGATGCACGGTGCTCTCTGCCCAGATCCTCAGCACCCAGGAGCATCCACCCTGCTCACAGGGCTGTGGGAGGTGCCACCAGTAGGCAACTCGCTGTGTCCCCACTGACCGCCCTGTGACTCTCACCCCACAGCTGCGCTGAGCACAGACCCTACGGTGCTGGGCAAGTACCGTGCCGGCTTCAGCGAGTGCATGAACGAAGTGACGCGATTTCTCTCCACCTGCGAAGGTGTCAACACTGAGGTGCGCACCCGGCTCTTGGGCCACTTGGCCAGCTGCATGACCCAGATCAACGCCATCAACTACCCGGTGCCGCCCCCGCCGCTGCCACCGCCACCTGCTGCCTTTGGGCCACCCCTGGTGCCACCGGGCGGAGGTGCGGGGCCACTCCCAGCTGTACCCTGCAAGCCAGGTGCTGATGCAGCCAAGGTGTACGGTGGCTTCCAGCTGCTGCCTGCCTCTGATGGGCAGTTCGCCTTCCTCATCCCCAGCGCTGCCTTTGCTCCCGGCGGGGCTGTGCTGCCCCTCTATGGCGGTCCCCCCACGGCTGCCACTGCCGCCTCGCCCCCCGGCCCCTCACCCGGCACCGCTGACTCAGTCTGGAGGCCCTGGTGAGGGTGCCAGGCACAGGACTGGACTGAGCACCGCGCCCCGTGCTGCTGGCACGACTGTACATAGGTTATACGTTCATATTGGATTGTGCCTTTGTACCATAGCACTCCCTCCGACAGTGTTTCGTGTTTTACACGAGATCTTTTTTCTCCCTTCCTTCCCCTTCCTTATGTGACACCAAAGATCGGGATTTTTTTTTTTTTTGAATACTCTTAAAATAAAAGAGTCTCTTCTGTTTTGGAAGGCCTTTGGAGATACCTGGAGTGCTGGCTGTGTGTTCGGAGGGAGCCCAAGGACTGTTGCTGTGGGGCTGGAGCTGTATGGCAGACCCTGTCCCCCTTGTGTGTTGGGAAATCACCTGGCCCTTTCCCTGCCTCTGGGCAGATGTAATTCCTGCTTCTCTGGGAGCAGCCTGGCTGATCTGACCTGCTAAAAGTGTTGTGTTTGCAGAGCTGCTGTGTGTGCTGGGGGAGGCACCTCTCAGCCGCTCACGTGCAGTGAGACAGATTGAGCGCGGAGCCTCCTGCCCAGACCCTGGGGGCCTGTCCCTGGTGTAAATCACCAATGCCTGCAGCCTGGTGATTTACAGGAGAGTGCCTGTCAGTGTCTCGTGTTACAGCTGTGGGACAGGCCGGACGCAGTGCTGTGTTTCAGGGCTGACAGGCTGCAGCAGGCGGTGCTGGGTACCACCTCCACCTGGAGCTGGAGGCACAGAGCACGAGTCAGGCTGTGCTGGATGATTAATGCTCTGCATGTGGTTTTGATAGAGTTGGGCATTTCCTCTGCTTTAATATGGAAAACACATGTCAGGGGGAGTGAGGTGGGGCTGTGTGGGCTGCCTGCCTCTGTAACTGTGAGCTGCAGCTGACCCTCCTGACTTGGTCATGCCCCATTTCCAGGCAAGATGTGAGCCCTAGATAGGGGCAAGTGGTGGTCTCAGGTTACAGCTTGCATCGCCCTTCCTAACAAGTCCTAACTCAGAACGGACAGCTTTAAACCGTGCCAGGATCCATCAGGGATTTCTTCCAAATCCCCCACAGAAGCATGTCGGGTTCTGCCTGGCTCAGCCAGGTGCTTGGCTGCATCCAGGTGCTGGGGAAGTGCAAGCTGTGGACTGTGAGAGCAGGCAGGGTCTGAGGCCTCCCCTCTCTGCAGCTTCCTGATCTGAGAGCGCTTCTTGGGATGAATTTTGTAGGAGGTGAGGAGGAGATGTCTGCAATCCATTTCCACAGGGCTTACAGATGAGGATGTGCTTGGTGATGGCTGTCTTCTGAAAGCAGCTGCAGAGGATGATCTCCCGAGCATCCGGGTGATGACCCGCATTCTTCTCTCCTTTTTGTATGTAGATTCCCCTGTATCTCCCAATGCCTTTACTCTTACTACTGCCTTCACTGTGGCATCCAGCAGCCAGGCTTTGTGTGCCAGCTCTGTGTATCTGGGGCTGCCTGCCCTGGTGTCACCTCTGCACTGCTGCTGGTGACATGGCAGGAACAAGCCTGCTGTGTCCTCAAGGGGCCACTTGCAGGGCCTGCCTGCTCGGGATCCGTGTTGCCTGGTGCTGGTGGGAGCTGTGTGCATCACCTGTGAGAGCTGTGGCTACTCCAGCTCGGCAGGGCCCTCCTGCTGGGGAAGCACATAAAGAGTAGGCTCTACGGTAGGCTAATGGACAGTGTATAGATCTGGGAGTGAAAGAAAAGACAAACTGATCTGCTAATGGAGTTCAGATTGCACATATATTGTATCTGCTGTATGCTAGGTTCTGGCTTTTCCACAGCTTTGTGTTTGCTCAGTCCCACAGCCTGTTGACATGAGAGATCTGCTTGAGTTTGTGTGATTTGGAGGGATCAGAGCCATTCCCAGGAGCTGTGCTCTTGATGCTAATTCACTTAAACCGTGACAAATTTGGATGACAAATGTGGGCTGGGGGTCTGTGGGCCTTTATGTGTAGGAGCTGCCCTTTGGGCACAGCGAATGCCTTCACCCTGGGGATGAAGTGTGTAGGAAGCCCCGTGCCTGGCTCTGTCCCACACTGACAGTGGCACGTGGGCTGCTGGTACTGCACACCTGCCTATGGCCCCCGCTGTGCCCCGCTCACCTCCCTGCCTGCCGCAGCCGTGTGCTCCACCGGGCGCTGCCGCCTGCCCGGGAAACCTGTCATTAAAGTCAATTAACTTTTCCCACACTCCTCGCAAGCACTGTGCAACCCCTCCTCGCTTCCTCCTTGGCTCTTAAGTGCTACCATATGGCATGGGCCCCGGCCCCCCCCCCTGCACCCGCCCTGCCTTTGATTCCAGTCAGACAGCCAGAGCTTTATGATTTAAGCCGAGAGAGCCCTCGTACCAAGCCCTGGGCCGCGCTGCGGCCAAGGTGGTTTTTTTAGCAGGCAAGGCTGTTTTCTGGCAGGAAATGAATAGCTCCCAGATGAGCTCAGGAACCTGAGAGGTCGTGAGAAAGGAGCGAACCCCCGGCGCGGTGGCGGGCTGCCAGGCGGCAGGGAGGGAGGGAGTGCACCCGCGGCACACGAACCTGCTCCGGCCCCTGCTGCCGGCAGCCGCACGGCCCCATGCCGGCCACCCGCCTTCTCACACTGACGGATGGCCCCAGGCCTTGGCCTTGCTCGTGCCAGGCACCGCCAGCTCTGGGCCTTGGGCTGGTGTCCAGGCCTGCAGCCCCGGGGGTGGCAGAGTGGTGGCCTGACCTGGCAGCATGGTGAGGGTTGAGGGGGTGAGGGATGGTGGGGGTCAGGGTGCACCTGGCTGCTGGGATCCACTCTCAGGGAGTGGGTGCTCAGGGCTGGGATGTGGCAGCCCCGTGGATCCCAGCTGGGGTGCACAGCCCCACGGAGGGTCCTGCATCTGGGACTGCCCAGCCCCACATGGCAGCCTGCTCCTTCCCAGCCCCATGGAGAGGCCTGGGCCTGATCCTGCCCAGCCCACTGCCATCACTCAGGAAGCCTGCAGCTTGAGCTTACCCCAGAACCTGCCCTTGGTAGGTGGGTGCCCTAGGGTAGGGTGGGGAAGGGGACCTGTGATTTACAGGGGTGACATGTGTTTTACTTAAAACAAGTCAAACAAAAGCATGGTTTGTTTTGTGGAGCGCAGACTTCCTGGTGGGGTCAGCCCAGACAAATGACTCCACTCTATTTCGTTAAACATTTGTGGCCAGCCACACCATCAGCTGGTGCTGGGGGCTGTGTTCCCAGCTGAGCTGGGGCATGGGGGAAGCCATGCATCTGGAGGTAAGGGTGCCTGTCCTCATAGCCCCTGCAGCAGGGAGCCAGGTCAGGATGGGGCTTCGGGAGGATGGAGCTGCTTCTCTGAACTGTCCTGCACACAGATGGGGCTGGGACAGCCTGGCTGTGTGACAGGGACACACAGTGCCCTGGTACTGGAACGGGGCCACCCCACAGGTCTCCCACCCCCAACAAACACCATCTGACTCTGATGCTGCTGCCAGAACCTTATGCAAAGTCAGCCCTGAGCCAGCCCCAGAGCAGGATCTCTGCAGGGTCCTTCCACCCAGTAGGACCTGGGGACAGAGCTACCAGGTCTCAGGGTAAATCCTGCCTTGTTATGCATAGGGTGCACTTATACCCTTTCTGAAGACACCCAGCATTTGTTTGGTGCTTTTGGCTGCCATGAGCCAACGAGGTTGGAGGGCTGTCAGCAACAACTTGGGGCTGCAGAAGCTTTTCCTGCTCCAGAAGATGGGCTGCAGTCCTACTCTCTGGAAAACATTATGGACTCTTGAAACTGTAAAACAATCTGGCTGGTCTCTCTCATGCTGACGTTGGAAATCTGGACAGTGTTTGTACCAAGAGAGGCAGCAGGATGTGAGGACGCATGCCGAATCCTGCAGCTATGTGCCGTGCCTGGCTCTGCTCCGCAGCCTCGCTGCAGCCCCTGCTCCTTGGCAGTGCCAACACACACTGGTGCCAGAGGGGAGGCCCGTGTGGGCCAGAGCCCACTGCTGTTCCACACCATCTTCCCTTCTCCCACAGTCAAGCTCGCTCCTTGCTGTGGAGTTCAGCACATCCCTTCCCCTGGGGCTGCCTGCTCCTAGCTCCCCCCGAGCTGTCATTGTGCTGGGAGCAGCAGGGCTGGCAGCCGCGCAGCTTAGGCTGGTGTTTCTGAGCGGGCTCCAAGCAGCTGTTAGCACTCGCAGGCGGTGCTGGCACGGGCTGGCTCCCTGCTGGGCCCAGCTGTGTGGGCAGGGGATGCAGGGACAGCTCCAGCAGGACTGGGTCCCCATGGCCTCTGGACACTGAGTGCATCCCATGCTGCATGGAGCTGCCAGCACTGGATTGTTGCCTTTTCAGGAGCACAATGAGGTTTATCTGGAGGTGCCGCAGCCCTGGCAGGCTGCGCAAATTGTGTTTGCTCAGCCAGCGGCACGGCCAGAGCGAGGCCAGGTCACAGTGTGCCGCTCCCTGTCCAGCAGCCCCCTCCTTGCAGGAGGCCTTGTGCAGTGAGTGAGGGCTCCTCATCACTCTGGAGGAGCCTACAAGCTGGGTCAACACCACCTGCTGCTCCTCAACATTTTGCCAAGTGATGGTTTGCAGCCTGCCCCTCGTGGCCACCCACATCCCTGTCCATAGTGGCCACATGTGGGCCACCAGTGACAGGCTGCAGACGGATGGGTGGTAAGCTGCTCCTTGCCCATCCCTCCTGTCTGCCTGCAGCATTCCCATACAGGGAGGCCAAGCACACAGCAGTGTGTTCCACTTATCAAGATCAAGAGGCGGCTTGATTACAGCCAGAAGGGCCTGGCTGCATGAGTACCATGGCAGAAATAACAGGGCAAGTACTTCAGAGCTCTTTAATCTAGCAGGGAGAAGCAAAACATGAGCCGGTTGCTGCACATCTCTCACAGCCTGGGTGATTAGCTCCCCAAGGAGAGGCAGGAAAGCAGAATGCCCTCCCATGGGCACCGTATTCTCCACTGGAGCATCACCTGCAGCAGTGTATTTTACCTTAAATTTTCACCTTGCTCCAAAATGCTCTGTTTTACGAGCACACTCCTGATGTGATCGCTGCTGTCTTAGGGGCCAGACTGGCCCCATCATCCCCCCACACCTGGCTGCAGGGATCTTTATCCTGCTGCGCAGCAGAGCTCCAGTGTCCTGCTGGCAGAAATTTGTCTGCAAATTTCCTCTCATTGAGAGCAGCCGGGGAGGCTGCGGGACACGGGCTGATAGGAGAACTTGATTAGGGTCGGGGCAAGCAGTGTAGGGAGATGGAGGCGGCTGGCAGGGAGCAATGCTCCAGCCCTTAACCTCTCCTCAGGAGCCCGCAAATTATATCTGTTAATGGATCAGCCCCCTGGTATCCTACAAATAAGTCATCTGGCTAAGTGCGTGGCAGGCATTTGTTACATTTTCATCACATTTAATTTATCTTGTGATGAGCGTTAACTCAATGAGTCCCAGGGACAGCAGGTAAAGAGCCATACCGGCACAGCTGGGCAGGAGGCTCCGACTGCAGAACAGTTTTGAGGAGCACAGAGAAACATTTTTTCCTGCTTCCCTGTGGAAATGGAAAACCCTCTATGGAATGGGGCTGGGAGCCTTTGCATGTGAGGGACAAAACACCCCACAGCACTGTGATGTAGTCCTAAGCCCGAGGCTGCAGAGCTCCTTCCCAAAGCCCCGTGGCTCTGTGAAGGACATGGCAGCCACTCCTGCTGCTTCTGCAGACCTGGGCAGGCACAGAACTGGTATGCCATCATACCATAGCACTGCACTGGTCACCACACCATGTCACCACACTGTGTCCCTGTGCCTGCCCTGCAGGCGGTGGCCAGGGAGGCGATGCTGCCATGGGGCTGGGGCAAGCCGGGCAGCTCCCTCGGTGCCAGGAGTGATTTACGCAGTGCACCCGGCAGCAGAGTCAATTAAGGTCACATTTCTGTGTCGCTAAACAACAGGCGGCTCTGGGTTTGGTCCCGCTGAAAAGAAAACAAAAGCCACCCCTTGAAATGGGGTCTTTGAGGAGGTTCAAAGGAGCACAGCACAAAGGGCGGGCTTTGTGGTCACCCCTCATCCAGCACAGCTTCCAGGGCCCTTCCAGACCAGAGACACTGCTAATGTGGCAAGTGGGAGTTTTTAATTGTCCAGCACAAACAATGCTGGCATATTTAGGCCGGCCTCATTACAGAACCATCCAAAACGCTTGAGAAGCATTCCTACCGCTTAGCATAAATAGCAGAAACACTCTTTCACAAATGGAGCAGGTCCCATCTGCTCCCAGTCCATCCTCACCTTGACTTCCAGTGGCACATCCCTGCCCACCACCACTGCTGGCCCCATTGCTGACACTATTGCTGGTCCCATTGCTTCTGCTACTCCTGGCCCCATTGCTGATCCCACTGCTGGTCTTCCTCCAGTCCCACTGCTGGTCCCATTTCTGACCCCACTGATGTCCCACTGCAGTCCCACCACAGCCCAAGCAGTGCATGCAGTCTGTGCCTCCAGCCCTGCCAGGCTCCCTGCAATGCCTCCACCCTGCACACACATCACTAGGACGCAGGCACGGGGAGATCCTGTTTACCTGGGGTGGGCCCTGGCAAGGAGCCCCATCGGCACACAGGGATCAAAGCGCGGCGGCTCCTGGTTGATACCTGATCCCAGAGCTGGACGGGAGCCGGGAGGCTGCCGGGTGCCTCCTGCTTGCACGGCGGTGCTCGGCTCTCCCTCTTCCCCCTCTGCCTCCCTCCGCTTGGAGCCAGCGCGCTCCCCACGCCTCGCAGTTTATTAAAAACCCGAGGTACCTTGGAAGAGACAACACAATGGTAAACTCAATACAGCTGCCTTGTATTAATGGACTGCCCCTTTTGATTTTCGAGTGGAACTTTTGGCAGAACACCAGCGTCAAAAAGGGAAAATGGCTGTAAAACTCAGCAGAGGGGGAGATAAAAAGGGACTTTGATCAGAAGGGCTTGAAGGTGAACAGTGGCGGTGCTGGCGGTGTGCTGGGGGTGAAGCGCGGTGCTGCGGAGGGAGTGGGGCTGAGGGCCGAATGGGTTCAAAGGGCTCCGAGTGAGGAGCAGCACCGGAGGATTATTCACTTTCTATATTTTCACTCCTGCAGCACACATGGGAATCTAATTGGCTGGGACGAGAAATACAGCCAGACAGCTTACAAGCAGGCTGGAGAAGACAGAAAAATATTTGCAGCTGCAAGCCATTAAAGGCAAACCCGGCCTCGCTCCTCCACTTTAATTACCCTTCTGTACGCTTTCCTATGCGTACCAGTGCTAACGTCAGTTCAAAAACCTTTCTGATCTTAAAAGGCTGAGCATAGCACCTCGCTGCTCCCAGTGCTGGGCTGCACACAGCAGCACAGCACAGCATGACATGGCACAGCACGGCATCCCCTGTACTAAAGCCACTGCATGGGGTGCTCTGGGCTCCCTGGGTGTCTGGTGCACCAGTGCCAGCACAGCCAGAACTGCCTGCATTGAGCAGCAAAGAGGGATTTTCTGTTCTTGAATAGCAGTGTGCTGCTCCCAGACCCGTTGCTGCTCATTTCCCTTTCCGCCAGCAGCAGTGGCACCGCAGCTGTTATTGCAGGTGCCTGCTTGTGGCTCAGCACCACTCTGCTGAAACCCAAGAATGAGGCTCGCTCTGTGCTGCTCCTTGTCAGTGCTGCAAGCTGACTTTGCAGCGTTTTTAATCCAACTACGAATATGGGAGAGGTGCAAGTTGGCTGAATGGGGCAATTCTCCTTGGTTATTCTCACCTTTGGTGCAACCCCTCTGCAAATGCGCTAACAGGGGAAAGGGATGCTTGGGTCTGGGGAGATTTTACAGCTGGGCTTAAAGCCCAACTGCATCCCTATAGATGAGGGGCACAGAGTGCAGGGATCTGCAGGAGCAGTGGAGCTCACCCAGCTCAGCCCCACTCGGCCACTTCCCAGCCCCGCTGAGCCTGGGGCTGGAGCTCCAGATTGGAACCACATTGAAGCACATTTGCAAAGAATTAGGCCTGCAGCCAGCAGCGCTTGCTTGGCCGTGTGTGCAGCCAATCTTTGGGGATTGTCAGCTCCTCCCAGGTTTCCACAGCGGATGTTCCCCGGCCAGAGTGCAGCTGGGCTTTGTGCAGAGCCCAGGAGGAGGGAAGTGCGGGTGGGGATGCACTGCAGAGAGGCATGGAATGGGGGTGTCACCTCGCCCCTCAAGGTGCACCCAATGTGAAATCGCATCTGAGGGTACCTGAGAGCAGGGCTGCTGGGAGACAGTGGGTCAGGGGCAGTGGGTTTGGGGCACAGGACTGCTGCGGGTGTCCATGGCAAAGAGCAGTGCTAGCAACTTGCGTGACAACCTGCCAGGAAAACTGTTCAGATCCTAATTCACATCGTGTTTGTATCGTGTTCTCTTCCTGCTTAAAGAGGTAATATGGGAACCTTGTGAGGATTATGTGCTGGTTTTCTGGTTGCATTCCTGGTCACGCACATCCCCTTAGGAAGTGATGCCACAGTGACAGACACTAGTTCTAAAAATAGCTCCACCCCATCTCCAGTGCCATTTTTTCTAATAATATATTCCCACTTAAATAATAATGCTTAGTGATTAGTGGTGGGTGCATATTAAGCCGATGGCAGAGCAGGAAATTGGGCAGCTTCCTACACACTGCAGCACCACCTTCCTGCCTGCTGTGCTGTGCAGTGCCATGCTATGCTGTGCCATGATGTGCCATGCCATGTCATACCATGCCATGCCATGCAATGCCGACAGCAGGCACATGGAGGGGACACCACCTGCCCTGCCCAGCTCAGCAGCACCAGCCTTTCAGACCCAAAACTTTTCACCAACCCAGCCCCAGCCATGCCCAGGGGACACTCTGGGTGCAGCTGGAGCCCTGATGCACGCACAGCCATGGCATGGTCCTCAACCACGGCTGCATGCCGGGGCCCCCAGCAGCACTGCGGCTCTGTGATAAGGCCATCTGCTGTGAAATGACCTCGCGTTTCGTGAGCAGGGATATTTATGAAATGACAGACAGCTGTGCTAATCTCTCTCTGGCAAGCAAGGCTCGCCCTGCTCTCTGGGGAGCATGCCAGCAGAGCAGTGCTTGGGTACAGCCAGGGCAGGCAGGCAGTGGGGGCAGCTGGCAGACTCCTCTGCTGCACTGGAGCTCAATGCCCAGACCCCAAACCCATGTGCTCAGTTGCGAGGCTGCGACACAGCACCAGCGCTTAGCACAGTCCTACTCTGTGATGCTCACATATTGCTGCTACACAGGGGATGGGAGGGGCTGCAGCTGCCTGGACAGTTCCATCTGGGGGGTCTGAGCCACCCTTGGTGTGGCACAGCCCCTGGCTTGCTGCCACTCACAGCCATTCAGCAGCAGCCTTCCCAACACGGCTCCCCTCGGGTTTTTATCACCCGCATAGCGCTGGCGAGGGGAGGGAGGCCACCGCCGGGGAACATCTGGGCTCCATTGCTCATTGTCTGGCAATTAATGTCAGTGCTGAAGACAGAAGGGACGTCAGATATTAAATAAACACGACCGCACTCTACAGACCAAAACAATCCCACCGGGGGAAGCACACATGCGCACGCACCAGCGCTGCTGCGGCACAGCACGACCGGGCTGCTGGCTGCACACGTGTGTGCATGGCCCTGCACGCTCACAGACTCCCACACAGCTCGGGTTTCACCTCGAGTAGGGCCAGCAGGACAAAAAAAACCTTCTTTTCCATTCTTTTTATTTTAGATTGTTTTATTTTTTGTTTTCCAGCAAATTGCAGCTGCAAGTGCAGAGACCTTAAAGCTGTGCCTGTGGGGGGTTCTGTGCATCCAGCCAGCAAATGGCAGGGAGAGGATGGTTCCCCCAACCCACCAGGCTGCCTAAGGACTGCCCCCCCAAGGTGCTCCCCACATTCTCCTCCTACATGGATGCGGATGCGTTAGCTCAGGGTCGGACTGGTTTGGGCTCTGGGGGCTTTTGTTCCCCTGCAAAAGCCCCTCTCTCCTCTGCCCTCAGCCCCTTTTCATATGAAGGTCAATGGGCTGATGATTAAGCAGGAAAAGGGCATGAAGAATCAACCAAATTAAATCTTGTGTGCAAACAGGTGGGTGTGAAATTTCACTCAATGGATGGTGTTAGCGGGGACCCCCGGGATCCCGATTTCCCAGGGGAAGGCTGGGCAGCCTGAGGGGGATTTGCTACAAAAACCCCAGACATGGGAGAATAGAAAAAGCCTTCTCAAAAACCAATATTGACAAGGTCCCTGTGTTTGCACCCCGGCTTTCCCTGGGAGCACAATGGGAGGTGATTGTTCCGGGCGCAGCGGGGAGGGGACGCGGGGAGCTCAAAGGTGAGCAGCCCCCCTGGCCCCCCAGCCTCAGCCCCTCTGCTTAATCCCCCGCTCGCCAGAGCTTTGAAGTCGCCAGAGGTCGAATATGGGATGGAAATCACGTTAGCTGCGCTGCATGATCACAACTCACTGTGACACAATGCTGCATCCCCCCGGCGCCGCGCACCCAGTGAGCACTGAGATGCACCAGGATCTGCAGGGACATGTTGGAACATACTGGGACTCCTTGGGACATGGTGGTTCAGCCCACCCCTATGGCACTCAGCATGGTGCCTCTAGCACCAGCACATAAGGGAGGACAGGGAGCAGCCTGATAGCAGGAGGCTCATCCCTGGGATTAATTAGCCAAGGTTGCAGCGCAGAGTGATGTAAAACACGAGTCCTTTGCTGTGGTGTGGGGCACTGGGGCCGTCCCGCAGCGCTGCACATCTTGTAGGCATTAGCATCACATCAGAGCAGCCTGCACAGAAGGATGTGGGGTTTATGGGGTTGTAAAGTGCCTTGTTCCTGGTGTAGAAACTGCACTGCTGCACAGAAACGCGCTCTTGGTGCATGAGGCTCAGGGACCTGTGCAGGGAGGAAACGCAGGGCTTGGAGGCTCTGCTGTCATTCAGAGGATGACACGTTTGTAGTTGTCCTTTTGCACCCCAGCACATGACACCCAGCACTGCATCACTACTGCCTGTCCTGGGTTAGAAGAAAGCTGGGGAAGGTGACTTTGTGGTGGAACAGAAATATTTAAACGTAGATCCAGAGAGCTGAACTGGTTGTGTCACTGAGTCTTCTTCCCATGTAGCTGGTGTCTCACAATGTGAAATATCAGCATGGCACATGGAAAATAACCTAGCACAGTTCTATCAGCTGATACAGCTATATGGTATCAACACGCTTAGAGATCTCAGTCAGACCCAAACACGGCCCTTCCGTCTATCATTCCCATGATTATTCAATAGAAGTGAACCTGTTACCTCCAACTCTTTGCCTTCAGTGGAACAGCTTTCCAAATGAAGAACTACACCACCAGCAGATGTCCGGGGAGGTCTGACAGGCATTTCCCACTGCAGTCCCAACAAGCAGCCTTATGAGAAGACATTGCCATGGTGCAGAATGTTCACCAACTGCAGCTCCTGAGCATCTGTGGGCTCAGAGCCACCACGGCTCTCCTTGCCTGGGGCTGTTGAGGTGGACACCCATCCCACTGCATGGCGTAGCATGATGCAGCATGGCACGGCACAGCATGACATGGCATGGCACAGCACGGCATGATGCAGCATGGCACAGCACAGCCGATGCACAGCCACATTCCGCATGGCTTTTCCCTCCCAAACAGCCTTCTGAGAACACATCTGCCGTGCCCCCATCCTGCACCGGAGCTGAAGATCTAAATAAAGAACTTTTGTCTTTTTATTAAGCATTTTAGGAAACGTGACTGTTACATTCATATTATATTTCCCTGTTTTGTACAAACACGTTGAAGTCAGCACTAAGAGGATTACATTTATGGCGCACCAATCTCTGCCCAAATGGGCTGACTAAAGAAACTCTTGTTAAACAGTATTTTCTCTAATGCCTGTTGCTTTTCTTCCCTGCCACAGTGCTCCGACATCCATGCGGGCTCCCTAAATCCACCCTCCTCGTGAGCTTTCAGATCAGGACTCTTCCTCCCTCCGCCCCCTCCAGATCCTTTAATACAGCTGAAGATGAACATTAGCGCTTGGTTCAACTGCACTGGAAAGGGAAAGGGCAGATTCATCAAAATCTTTATACCTCCATAGAAAAATGTAGCCTTTTGCCTTTCCTCGAGTGAATGCCTTTTCTAGAGGGTATTCATTAGGGCTTGGGTCTGTTTTTGCAGACAGCTCCACAGATGTTGACATTTTTTTTCTTCGCTGGGTTAAGACGCCTTCTATAGGCTTTCATTCTTCATTTGTTACTTCTTTATTATCCAAGGG